>CAJQZP010000175.1:0-30604 GCA_907164705.1 Parnassius apollo
TCAACTCTATTATCCTCTCAGCAGTCCGGGCCAAAATAGCCGCTTTGGCGCATCTGTCAAACCCTAAACGAGTGTTATATTGCCTACGTGGCGCGTGTCATTAAAATGGCAATATCTTAATATTTATGTATGGGAACTATATAATATGATATGTTGTTAGAATTATTGTTAAATAAGCTAATAGAATATGTGTAAATGTGTACGTTCATCCCTTTTGGTATGTTATAAATTTGGTGGTAAAATTGCTAGAAGCGATTTTTTTCTAGTTTGTTGAATATAAAATGTAATCATTAAAAAATTAAGCAATTATTTCAATAAATATTTACTTCATTTACTATACGATAACACACTTTACAATAATGAATAAAAAAAACACAACTCTACGTACAGTTTTTTCACACCACAAGCTCTACAATAATGTGGGCCACTTAAGATGACCCGAAACAGGCACAAAAAAAGGCACATTTTGTACTTCAATATCGACGACACCTGAGGCACAATGGGCTATAAATCTTAACTTATGCTATAGTTTGGTCTTTGTTCTTAATATAAACAGTTTCAAATATTACAACTATTCAGTTATTAAGAAATGAACGAGTTGTAACAAACACTTGAAAAAGTGACCCTAAAAAAAATGCTTTCAAACTTTTGCATTTGTAACGAACAATTTTGTAATTTATTTACATGTGAATGTACATTCCTAAATATAATAACATTTCCTAAGTTAAAAACAAAACAAATAAGGCATCTTTTATACAAAATTATGTTAGAAATCATCAACTAAAAGTTACACATTCACTACAAAAAGCACCAAGTATGACGTAGTACCCAGCTATGCTAGTATGGATACTTTCTGTGGTGACTTCTTTAATAATTGTAATCATGAACATAAAATTAAAATGAAATACAAATTAGTTATTTTTCTTTGCTTTTTATATTTTTAATTAACATTTGAATGTTATTATAAAAAATGTTTGACAATTCTTTTTGCCAAAATAAAGATTTATATTTTTGTTATTTAGATTTTTTTTTAATTTTACTTAATTTGAAGTGACCCTAGCCTAGTGATAGCTTGCGTGCGAGATCCATAATAAAGTTTAAGCAATGCACGCGTTAGCTTGCAACTGGATGGGTGACCGTTTCGTACTTTGAGGCTATTCCAACTATAGCACCGCAACGAGCTAAGGATTATTGCTTAGCAATAAAAACTACTACGTACAAAAAGCAATCTCTTCCAGATAACCTTGGGCTAAGAGTGAAAACAAAGAGTGTTTCACTTGTCAATCAAGTGCAAAAAAATATAATGACATGCACATACAAAAAGTAAAACAATTTATTGACAAAAAAATAAAACGAAACAAATAAAAATCCACACCAAAAATTATCGTAAAAATATACCAACACTGGCATTCCCAAAATCGTATCCATACTATACAACCTGCTCTCTAAGATGGCGGATTTCATGTGAATAACTTTACGACCCATGTCTGTCCACAACCGCCAGGTGGACGAGAGATTTAAGCAATTTGTTATTTTTAGTTTTATGAAATATTTAATCGAAACTATACAATTGTAATTATTGTTATGTTTGTAAATAAGTATGTTAACGATATTAAGACAATGTTTACCATTCACAATTGTACTTTTAATTTAAAACAATTGAAGTTAATACGATCATGGTTTCAACATGGCGGTCGAAATGGCAAGCAATGTTTGATAAAATGGAACAATTTATGTACAAATCGTCATCTAATATATTTTATATTAATAGAAAAGTATTTATGACTTACCCATTCATGTTTATCTTTAATATTGACTTCCGAAATCACTTTCAACAATTAATACTTTGCACGTAAACACACGACACCGCGTCACAGAACGAGCAACTGAACGGAATAAATGTATTACTATTTCACAGCTTCTATGGTTGGTTTATGAAGCGTGTGTGATATTAATTGCCGTCTTTGTTTAATTCTCTGCATGTTGTACCAGTTATAGGGAGATACGTATACTTTTACTAGGGCTGTTTCGAATCTGAAGTTTATAAGTAACCAGCAACCTTCTGATGGTTGTGGACAGATGCGTACTTTTTTGACAGCAACCTTTAGAAGGTTTTGGACTGACGAGAGGATATAATAAGTGATCGAAATTCACTTCAAGAAGTTCGTTTGATATCATATTATGTTTCGTCGCTTCATTCTTCAGATACAGTTAACTTAGGTAGATGTTTAGAGGTAGTTAAAATCAGAGATAAATGTTCTTAGGTTAATAAAACATTTACAGTATTAGGAAAAAAACTTTAATTTGGGTAAACAAAAATATAATACTACATCCAACTTTTTCTTAATGATTTAAACAAATAATTACATAATTTGTCTTATTATTGTTAGTGTAAGCACTAATCGCACAGACGGATCGGGAAAATTCTCCTTCATCTATTACTGGGCAAATATAGAACCTAGGGAATATCATAGATGAGGTAGACTATCCAGCCGTTTTTCTTATGGTGTCAATACAAACTCCAACGTAGGCCGCTGCTGAAGTAGGAGCGTGACGAGTGTTGTGGGCAGTGAATATATTTACGTCCACACCGCTCTCTGCTAAAGTCTGCTTCATCCATCGGCTTATGGTTTGAGACGAAGCCTTTTTTGTAACGTTTTTTATGAGTAGGCAAGAGATTGTCAGTCCTTTCAGGTCACAGCCCAGATGTTACTATAAGATAGTCTTAATCTAGGGTTCTTGCTGGAAATATGCTTGGGTTCTCCACGAAATAAGGCAGGTATAATACTGATTGCTCTCGATTTAGTGCTGAAGTTTTTATTATGTCAGTTATAAAAATCTTAGCACCTGACGGGATCTTGTGATATAAAAAGTTCTTATTAGAGAGAGAGTTTGTACGCGATGAGAAGTACACAAAGCAAAAAGTATTGTTATTTTCTTTGTAAGTTTTGTCAGGCTTATATTGCTATTTGGATACCATTTAGATACATAATTAAGTTAATTTCAGTCTATTTTGTTTTACAAATAACGAAAGAATATTTAACTTTTCTCGATTTGAATTGACTTTTTTGTTTTAGTTTGTATTAGCCCTATGTAGTCACAAATTATCTTAATCATTACCTTACGCAATTTTGCTAGTTTTGTTATTAAGCTATTGCATAGCTTCTATCGCGGGCCTTGAGCGTGGGGACCGAATCCAGAAATTTATTCCGCCGTAACGAAAAAACCTCACGCTCCCCACTCCGACGGGCACGGAGGTGTGGCTTGAAGGCCGTGCAATCTAACGTCGTTTCTTTAGCGGCAGTCTTCGACACGGTGTTTGTGTATAAAGAGTTTTGAATATGAACAAACAAAGTGCATTTATTATTAATGAAGAAAGTCACGAAATAATAGTGAAAGAAAATGAGTGAGTACTCTATATACATACATTTTATTATTATCACAAATGCAGTACTAATTTTGAATTGAAAATATAATACTGCTATAAAGATAACCTAAATTTTTGATATTAAAATGAGCGATATTAAAAGTAGCCCTCTTTATATACACACAAACACACACACGCGTATAGTTTAAATTCTCAATTTAGATTCTCAATATATATATATATATATATATATATATATATATATATATATATATATATTAGAGATGGGCCAAAATTCGGTACAAGAAAAATAATACCTACTTGCACTTATTTTAACTGAAATATAAGGTGCTTCTAAACTACAATATGCCATGGCTGCAACTGGTGGTTCTACTCATGATACTGTGCCACTTTCCCCAAGGAAACATTATTCAGTGAGTTTGTATGGAAATCGGTCAGCTGATTGGCCAAGTCTCCATACAAACAACCGTGGCATACATTTTAGAAGCACCTTATATAACAACATTAGATACTGTAAAATAAAAGATATTATTTTTACTCATTCATGGTCAATTATTTATTTATTTATTTCGGAACATTGTAAATGTAAACCTTACATTAAATCAGTTCCTATCTTATCACTAATCTTAATCTTAGTTCTTAACCTTAATCTTAGTTAATTAGTTATAAATCTTAGAAATCCCTGTATAATTAATAATTAGCCATATTACAAAAATGAAATAAACTTTGTATTCTCCTAGTAAACATCTGGATAGGAGTCCGTAAATTAAATAAAAAAATAATGTTTTTGATTCAACATTCATTAACCTCAAGTATTTTTTATTACAATTAAAGGGTATTTGTTTTCAACAATCATATTAAACCAACTTTTCTTGTCTACGAGTCTAGTCATATTTAAAATTTACCAGAGTCAGGTTATGGTGCAAAAACACCAAATATCTGCCTTATCTGGCAGAAGTTTGTTACGTTTTTATTTCGTAGGTATATGTTTCCTGCGGTGTGCGGGAGGGGTATTTGAAGTAAATGCGTAAACAAGTCACGACGCGTCGCTCTCGAGAAAGCGTGCGAAAATGAACCGAAGTTCGGCCGAAGTTCGGATTTTGTTCAAATCACTTTCGGCCCATCTCTAATATATCTCTAATATTGATTCTACGTCCTTTCATTTCGCATTATTGTAGCGTCCACCACTTGTAAGCTATTTTAATACATTATGACTGCGAATATTGGTCCATTAAACAATTTCAAAGATAGTGTTTAACTCATTTCTTTGAAAATTTACCATATATCGATATACAAATATTCGTATATTGCCAGACGGAGGGAAACCAATCAGGACTCCCTTCCATATTACAAATTATCCAGAATCCCCGTAATATACATAGTTTTTAATTCATTCTCCTGCTTAAGGTGACACTAGTCGACATTATTTCCATAGAAATTTCGGAGGGGTTTTGCTGTTTGACAGTGTACATCAACAGTACAAGTGACAGTTAAACATGATATCGTTTTGTCTCATTATTAATTTTGTCTTTACGGAAACATAATAGTAAAATAAAAAGTCATTAAAAAGTTACGAGCTATCAAAGATTCGTTTTTATTGCCAATTTTAACACAACTTTGGGCGTAAATTAGTAATAAAAGCAGTGTAAAATTTCCAAGACAAAGTCGGTACCGACACAGCTCAATTATCGAAGAATTCAATAAATTTTATTTGTAATTGATTTATGCAGTGGTTTTATCATAAAACCCCTTCTTCCAAAGGCCTTTTCGTATTTTTTTACGCGCGCGTGTTTATATGAATTATCGTGCATCTCACTGAATAATGTTTCCCCCGGTGCGGTGCGGGAGGACGACACTTACACACACATGCATGCGCGGTGACGCGCGTTTATTCTAGTTTTATTCGACTCAGTCAGCTGCGGCCTGTGACGTTCGTATGACTATAGCTATACCTGCGCTCTAAATTACTACGCTACATTGACCCCTGCTTGAACTTTGGATTTCGATACTACTCTGTTTGGCATAGAAATTGATATTATTGAAAGAGATGATGCGTTTTGGACGGCCAAAATTTTAAAATTAGATAGCTTTTATCAGAAATGTGTTTTGCCGGAGCTGATAGATCCCCGTTACCCTCGTAAACTACAATTTAGAGATCGAATGTAAATCAAATTGATATAAGCACAGACAAAAATAGCGGAATATAAATAAAATTTTGAAAAAAAAAAACGATCTCAAAATTTTATTAATGTTCCGCTAATTTTATCTGTACTTACCTATGTCAATTTGATTTTACATTCGATTATAATTATATTCTCAGACGTGCAGGTTTCCTCAATATGTTTTCCTTCACCGCCGAGCACGTGGTAAATCAGCACAATTGCAATTAACAATTTCATTGGTGCCGGCGGGGGATCGAACTCGGGTCTGCATGTCTGAGAAATTAAAAAGTATATATTTCGAAGACATGTGAAGTTCGTCAACACGCATTGAGGCAGCGTGGCGAACATTTCCTTGCCTTAAAAACCCTCTCAGAAATTAGAGGAGGCCTGTGCCCGGCAGTGGGACGTATATAGGCTGTAACTTTACTTTTTTTTTACTTTTATAAATATATTATTTTACCGACGAAAATTTTAGAGAAAAATAAAAAATAAGCAACCGACAACCTTCTAGGTCCCTAGGTGACTTGCGAGATGTCTATGTAACAAAACAAAACGGCCCAGAAAGACAGATTTTCCAACTGATAGCTAAATCAGCACGCAACAATTTCATTGGTGCCAGTGGGGATCGAACCCGGGTTGCTCCCGTACTGTGATACTTATAACGAGCGCTAACCATGTGAGCAACCACGGCTCTCAACGACATCGTTCCGTTCGTGTACAGCGCTGAAGATAGCAGAGTAAAAAAATTAGAAATTGTGGTGTTTGAAATTTGTCATCTATGAGAGTGAATTTTATCTGTGTACTCTGTAACAAATAACTATATAGAAAAAAAATGTGAAAATGACATTTCGCCATTTTTGTTTGTGTACTGGTTAGGAACTCGATCAAAAATTTGATAATTTTTCTGTTTTTATACGTTATTTCTAAAAAAAATGTGAAAATGACTATTCGCCGTTTTTGTTTGTGTACTTGTTAGGAACTCGATCAAAAATTTGATAATTTCTCCGTTTTTATACGTTATTTCTAACGTTATTTTACATCAAATTAATTGTGAAGATATTTTCTTTTGGAAATATGTATCATTACGACGATTCAAAAACGTTTACATATAATAATTTACCTCGAAAGTTACTATACGCGATTATCGTTTATTGATTATATGTTGTTTAAAAAGTATTCTTATCAGTTTTTTGTGTTAAATGGATGCTAAATATAAAAGAATGCTTCAGTATTGATAGCAATTTATTAACGAAATATCTGTTGAGATGTGTCTAGAAATTATTAGTACTTATTTTTATTTATTTATCAAACTAATAAATAAATAAAAATAAGTATACATTTATCTATATTGAGTACTAGTTGTTCCCCGCGATCTCGCCCGCGTGGAATATGGATTTCATGGGTTTTAATTTTTTTGCGCGGAATCCTAATTCTTTTTCTAAAACAAAAGTAGTTCAAGTTATTCCTTATATCATCAGCTATCTGCCAGTGAAAGTCCCGTCAAAATAGATCCAGCTGTTTCGGAGATTAGTTAGAACAAACAGACAGACAGATAAAATTTTTAAAAATTGTGTTTTTGTTGAATAAAACTAAATTTACGGATTTTATCGCGTTTATTTAACTACTTTTACTTATTTTTAATTCCCGACGTTTCGGGTGCTTTACAGCAACCATGGTCACGGGGGGGACTGAGATGTTTGACGTCCCAATGTCATAGGATTTCCGGCTACCTTCAGTTTTTGAATATTAATTTTTGGTCCGATTTACGCAAAACGAGCTTATAGTATCATGAAGTCTTGCAGTGGTATGCTTAGGTTTGGGTGTAATTTTGTTAATTATAGGATCCCAAGCAGGTGGCAGCACCCATCCATCTTCTCTATTGAAATTTGGACGTTTTTTAATTTCAATAGCCTCGCGTATCATCCTTGGTAGTAATCGGTGTTCTATTGCGAGAATTTGTGGTTTATCAAAACGAATGTAATGGTGGGGACGATCTTGAACATGTTCGCAGACTGCAGACTTCCCGCGTAAATTTAAGAAATCATTTTGTGTTTTTGTTACTAGTACTTTCATATGCATTTAATAAAAAGCTGTTGTTTTAACATTACAAACAGACACTTCAATTTTATTTATTTGTAGATATAGATATAAGATATTATTCATATTGGTGTCATTTTAAAGGGAATATCATGTACTATTATAATAATAAAATAATTGTCTCCAGTAAATATTATACTTTTCTTGTAAAACTCGAAATAAAAAATAAATACGATTTATTTTTATATCCCCATATGCTTTATTTTCATCCTTTATTTTTTATTTGACCAATTTTCTTTTAACAAAATTAAATTCTGAATTCGTTGAGCTTTTTGAGAATATTTTTATTTGAATGTTAGGTAGGTACCTATATTGGTTTTTCAGTAGTAATCGTTTTTGTTGCGACAGTCTCGCGCGGTCGTAAAAAAGTTACTGCGCGGACAGGTGGGACGAGAATCACTTGCGCGGCGTTGACGGTTCGGTGGATAGGTACCTACCTACTGTTATTACCTAAATACCCATAACCTACTATACAACAAAATTTGACAAACTGTCGCTGCGTCGTGGACACTAAAATGTAAACTGCCTACCTACCTGCCTAAGTACGTCGGTACTAAGGAAACAGTCTTGACGGGTCACTTGTCTTGATAAAAACAGTGTTTACATCTAGTGATATTGTGTGTATATAAAAAAAGTAAGAAGACAGATAAGTATTTTTGAAAACAATTTATAGGTAGGCAGAACTAATTACAATTATTATCTAAATATTATAAATGCGAAAGTTTGGATGGATAGATGTATGTTACTCAATCACGCCAGAACAGCTGAAGGGATCTGGATGATATTTAGCTCAGAGATAGGTTATACCTAGTCTAGAATAACACATTTGATACCGTTTATTCAAGTATTTCGTTCCTGTGGGATAATTTTCGAGTTCACGCGTTTGAAGCCGCTGGCAACAGCTAGTACGGATATAAACTGCGATGACTGTTCCAGTTCATACTTCGGCGTCGTGAACTCTTGAGTGATCGCTTCATGACGACCCGGGGAAAACTAAACATAATAAAATAAGCAATCTATATTAGGTATCTATAGAGCCATAGAGGTATAGTATAAAGCGATAACGCAGCGCCTAATAATTTAGTACGAGTGGCACGATGCCAGGTGAGACAACGTGCTTTTTGGCCGCGCCCACCAATGAGTTCGAGCCCGCGACTTGTGCCACCTACGCAATTCCTTTGTATAGTGCGTCGTTGCCATTCTTATTAGTTATTCCGCTTTGTCATATTTTATTTATAGGTGAAATTTTGTTTATGTAGGTATTCGATAGATTCTTATAGTCTGTTTTTTTCGCAGGAGACAAAAATAACAGATATTTATTAGATTCGTTTAGCACGAATAATACAGTTTTTATGATTCTGGTTCAGATTAGATTTAATTTTAGTCACTTAAATTTCGTATATTGTTCAAAATAATGAAATAAATCCACAGAATCTGCAGTTACGAAAAAAAGCAATATCATTTTAGTCTCCGGCGGAAAAAAAATATATATCATGATTAATTTACTAACTAGTTATTCGTTTACTAAATACGAAAAAAAAATATTTAGACGTCATTTTTCTTCCAATCTTGCTGTACTGAATATTTACGTAGTCCTTATATTAATAATTATAATTGCATAAGTTGATACAAAATGCTATGCAATAGCTTTACCGCGGCAGTCCCCGAGTGCCACACGTCTTTTTTTTGTTTCTTACATTTATTCATTTAGTATAGCCTAACAAAAGTTATCAGCTTAATCAAAGCCTTTCTGACATATACGTGAGTAGTACGGTCATCCAACCAGTAATAAACGAGTGTTACAAGACAGCGGTCGTTTCATTGCATTCACAAACATATCATTGGCGACGAAGAAGGAGTACCCACAATTAAAAAAAAAAATGGCTTATCTGGGAAATCTGCCTATTTTTGACCATAAGTCAAGTGAATGGTCAATTTTCAAAAGCAGACTAACTCAGTTTTCGAACATAAATCGCGTCGAAGAAGTGAACAAAAGTGGAATTCTTCTCACCCATCTTACGGATGAAACGTATCGCTTGGTACGAAACTTAGCGTACCCGCAAGACTTAGAATCTCTAAGTTACTCGAATCTCGTTAAATTACTCGACGGTCATTTCAAGCCAAAAAAATGCTCATTTGTGGATAAAGAAAAATTTTTTGGAGCAACCAGAAATCCAGGCGAATCATTGGGAGACTGGGCAGCGCGATTGAGAGGTCTCGCAAGCAATTGTGACTTTGGCACTGCCTTGGAAACGAATTTAAGAGATCGTTTCGTCCTCGGCCTGGGCCCTGGCCCGGAACAAGATAAGTTATTCGAACAAGATCCGTCCACATTGACACTGTCAGTAGCTATGGAGCTAGCCGAGCAGGCGGCGTATGCCAGGCGGGCGAAGGTTATGTTGTGCACCAGCGAACATGCTCCAATTAAGGAGGAACCGGTATACCGAGCGAAATTTCAAGGTCAAGGAGACAGCGGCGCGGTTATACGGCGTCCTAATGCTGGCAGGACATCAGGAGGTCCGCGACCAACCGAGAGATTTTTCTCGTTGTTCGGTCTGTGGCTTGAAGAACCACCAAAGTGATAAGTGCCGTTATAAAAGTTACAAATGTCAAAAGTGCGGTGAAAAAGGTCATTTAAAGAAAGTGTGCGATAGTATCAATAGATCGCGGATGTACCATATCGAGTCGGTAAGCGAACCAGAGCAGGTCAAGGACACGTCTTGTGAGGAGTGCCACAATTTTAATTTGAGGTATGTGACTGATAAGCCCATTTCAATTGATGTAATAATAGGTAATCAGTGTATGACAATGGAGCTTGATTCAGGATCAAGTAAAAGTGTGATTTCTTATAATACATATAAGGAAAAATTCTTAAAATATTCATTACGTAGTAGTTCTGTAAAAATGTGCTTATATAACGGACACAAGATTGATCCATTAGGTTATATTACTGTAGAAACTAGTTACAATAATAGTACAAAATTGATTAAATATTTTGTTGTCAAAAATGGGGGACCGCCTATACTAGGTAGGGATTTCATGAGCGCCTTTAATTTTGTGATTACTACTAAATTAAATTACATAAGAAATGATTCCGAATTGCATGAGTTATTAAATAAATATTCGGCGTTGTGGCGTGACGAGTTGGGCGCATTTAATAACTTTAAAGTCAGTTTGCAGTTGAAGGCGAATGCTGTGCCTAAGTTTTTTAAACCGCGTACTGTACCCTTTGCCCTCAGAGATAAAGTCGAACAAGAGCTAAACCGATTAATGCACTTGGGTATCCTTGTTCCTATTAATTATTCTCAATACGCCACTCCCATTGTGCCAGTTTTAAAAGATAATGGCCAAGTTAAAATCGCAGGTGATTTTTCTATTACATTAAATAAGGATCTCATAATAGAAAAATATCCCCTGCCTCGAATTGAAGAGGTTTTTGCCAAGATTGGAGGGGGTGAGCACTATAGTAAAATTGATTTAAAAAACGCTTACAACCAGTTCGTCCTAGATGACGCGTCTCAGGAGCTCACGGCAATTAATACGCATAAAGGACTTTTTAAATACACTAGGTTAGTGTACGGCCTTTCTAGTGGTCCAGCCATTTTTCAAAGGAGCATGGAGACACTCTTATCAGGAATAGACGGGGTAAGCATATGGCTTGATGACATTTGTGTCACGGGCCCCGATAGAAATTCCCACATGCAGCGGCTAAGTAAAGTCCTAGATAGACTATGTAAGGCAGGCCTACGTTTACAAAAAGACAAATGTCAATTTTTCAGAGAAAGCGTCAGGTATTTGGGTTACGTGATTAGTAAAACGGGATTAAGGACTTGTCCGGATAAAGTACAAGCCATTCTTAGTGCACCGGAACCAAATAACGTCACCGAAGTTAAAAGATTTCTAGGAGTAGTCAACTACTATAGAAATTTTATTCCAAACGCCTCTTCTGTACTGAGTCCTCTACATGAGCTATTACGTAAAGATGCAAAATGGGAATGGGGAAAACGGCAGCGACAAAGCGTCGCAGCGATACGGCACGAACTGGCGTCAGAACGCGTGTTGGCTCATTTCGAGCCAGCGGCGCAGCTAGTGCTGGCGGTGGACGCCGGCCCGACCGGTCTCGGCGCCGTACTCTCACAAAGGGCGGAGGACGGCATCGAACGCCCGCTAGCGTATGCATCTCGCTCACTTACGAGCAGTGAAAGAAACTATAGCCAGATACAGAAGGAAGCGACGGCCATTATCTTCGGGGTCCGACGCTTTCATCAATATTTGTACGGTCGCGAAGATCCTTTTATCCTGAAAACCGACCACAGACCATTGGTATCAATTTTTAATCCTAAAACAGGTATTCCTGTTACTACTGCGCTAAGACTGCAGCGATACTCAGTTATATTGTCCGCTTATAACTATGTCGTACAATATGTATCTAGCGGAAATAATATTGTGGCCGATTACTTCTCACGCGCTCCTGTAAAATGCGTCAACGAGTCGTTGAACGATATAGATACAAACGATATAGACACTCATTATGCAGTTAGGTTTCTCGATGCGTCATCGCCGGCCACTTCGGCCCGCGACGTTGCGCAGACGACGGAGCGAGATAGGACGATTAAAACCGTGCTTAGGTACATGCAACACGGGTGGCCGCGTAAATTAAAATGTAAATCTATTTTACCTTATTTTCATTGCAAGTCCGATTTACAATATGAGAATGGTTGTCTTTTTAGGGGACATAGGATTGTTATACCACTCGGGTTGAGAGATAGAATGTTACGCGAGCTTCATGATTCTCATTTAGGAATAACCAAAACTAAATGTAACGCTAGAAGTAGAATGTGGTGGCCCGGTATTGACCGGGACATCGAACGCTGGATCGGATCATGTGCGACGTGCGCAAGCGTGCGGGCCGCCCCGCCGCGCGACCCCCCCGCGCCCTGGCCTCCCTCCACCGCGCCATGGCAACGAGTGCACATTGATTACATGACTGTAGGACAGAGGGTATATCTGGTAATCGTCGACTCCTACAGCAAATGGATAGATTGTCTATACATGCATAACGGAACCTCATCTAATGCTTTAATAACAAAATTAAAAGGCGTTTTCTCTAATTTTGGAATACCAAATGTTTTAGTGTCCGACAACGATGTAAAAATTAATTCACTCGAGTTTCAGACATTTTGTTCATCGAATGGCATAAAATACATGACGTCACCCATTTACCATCCGCCAAGTAACGGTCAAGCTGAGAATTCAGTAAGAACATGTAAAAAAATGTTAAAATGTTTATTAATTGACAATTTACCTTTGCACAAAGTTCACGACATGTTATTAGGGTACCTATTTAACTATAGAAATACCGTGCATTGTACCACGGGTGAAACGCCGGCAAAGTTAATGTTCGGCAGAAATTTGCGGTCGCGTCTCGATTTGATTTTACCCTTAAAAAATCATAATTCTAATTCACTTACGGCAGCCCGGAAAAGATCTTTTGAAATCGGCGATATCGTTTGGACCCGATGGTACAGTGCACGAAAAGAATCTTGGCAGTTAGGTAGAATAAAGGAAAAAATAGGAAATAAAATGTATAAAATTCATATTAGGGACATGGAGGTTTGGTGTATTAGACATGTGGATCAAATTATTAGATATACGGGTTCAGACAGTAGTCGCGACGATATTGTCGCTGCTGAGGAGACTCGTTGCCCCTCCACATCGCCGGCTACTGTAAATGCACATCCTCCCGCGCAACAGCCTATGTTTCCGGCTATAAGTAATACGGAGCAAAGTATGGAACAGGCTACGAATATGCAGACGGCTGAGCTGCAATCGCCCTCGAATACTGGAGCGCCGAATCTTGGTTCATCTGACCACGGTGAGGCAGAAGAAGTAAGTGACTGTGAGACTAGGGGAGTATGAAAAGGACAACATTGCCCCCGTAGAAAGGCCTATGGCAGAAACGGAGGCTGTGCCGTCCACAATTGGCGATTCCCATGTACCGCCAACATTGCCACTTTTAGCCACACGCCCGAAACGTACAAGACCAAGGGTGGATTATAAAAAGTATTTTTAAGTAGCGATTGTTAATTATAGTTACGCAGAGATCAAGTTCGCTAATTATTGTTAATAGTTATTATTAGTTGTTAAGTTTATGTAGACAAAAAATTTTTACTGTATTTAATTAAGAAACCTTGTTACCAGGTTCCAAAATTAAGTGGGGAGGAATGACATATACGTGTGTAGTACGGTCATCCAACCAGTAATAAACGAGTGTTACAAGACAGCGGTCGTTTCATTGCATTCACAAACATATCACTTTCCCCACAAATATATCTAGGTATATCTGGCATAGGGATATTAGTCGAAATTTAGGCGGTGCTACGGTCCCTCCACCGGTGTCAAGTTAACTGTCGGTAAACCGAAGTGGTGAAGTGTTTATACAATAGGGCTATGATTGGCTATTCGAGTACGGAACCAGAGTTCAAAACGTATCCAACTGCAGAGAAATGTAAGACAGGGTGACGAGCAGGAATTCTACAAACATAAATTACACAAAGACAAACATCCAAACCGAGAAAAATTATTTGTAGGCCATATAAATACTTATACCGTGCGGGATTCGGAGTTAATCCTTTGAACTTTTCACAACCTCATGAAACTATTATTCGTTTATTATTAGTGACTTAAGTGTTCTATGAACCAATTTAATAAATAGATACAGTCATATATATATATATATATATATATATATATATATATATATATATATATATATATATCAGTATATTATTAAAGAAAAATGTTTTAAATATGTGCCTTTAACTCCTTCCTTTTTCTTTTTTTTCTAAAATATTAAGGATTTTAGCTATAGGATCTTTTCCTGTATTGTGATAGACTTTTTACTTATATAAGTTAACCAAGGACTTACATCCAAACTCGGAACATTTATTTTGTAGGCCATTTAAATATATGTTCCGTGCAACATTCGAACCCGCAGCCCTCAGCTTCTACGCCGTACGCTAAGCTTATGCGCCGTAGAGCCATTTTTAATGCGAATTATAAAAGAAATTTTAACTTTATGACATAAAGACGTCCCCACTTAAAAAAGTATTTACATTTGTGAACTAAATTATATAATTTTCATAGCAAATATAGTATTATTTATTTTATATAACGTACGTGACGTTATAAATTTTTGACAGTACAAAAAATGTAAGTAATTGAACTACCTACATCTTCTGACAGGGGTTCATCTGGGTAGATACTATATCCTTAGCCGCGGAGAAAGGCACGCCTAGTTTTCTGGTTCTGGTAAACTTTACATAAATAAGAGAAGGGGTTGAGTTGTTCTCTCTCGAAGAGGGTCTGACATAGGATGGCCAGCGCTTTTAGGACAGCGGATGTGTGCGAAATTGTTTCCGTGTCCTTGGTAATGTGCGTCGAACATCATGGAGTTTTAAATGGTGTATGCTCTAGAATAAAATTATCTATTTGCTAGTCAGTAATAGCCTACTGCTGGACATTAACTTCTCCAGTTGTGCAAAGCTTTTGTCATAATTGCTGTACTTGTTTTTAATAAAAAAATGCAGGCTTTATACATTCTCTACTTACTCATTTCTGAAAGCGTAAAACTACATGCTCTAATGCGTAATAATGGACCTCGTACGTCTTTGAAATATTTTTAGATATGATGACATCGTTACGATTTTTATTCACTGGTAAGCCGTTGGTAAATAAGCCCACAAAACTGCAATTTATTTAATTAAATTGGTATTATAAATTTATTTGTCATAAAGTATAAGGTAAGTAAGGTTGTAAATATATACAACAAATGGTTTATTTTTGCTCAAAGTAGAAAATGTCTATTTTTAAATAATGTGGAAACAAACAATTCAATGCATTTTAAAGTATTCCCTAAACCGCTATTGTGTTGTAATTATTAATGAATTAGGGAGAATAAAAGGCTTTCGTTGTTATTTTAGCACTCACGAATTCAAATGTAACCTTGATTTGAGAACTTTGAAAAAAATCATATCCAGTTTTAAATTCGAAAACAAATAAAACGTTTAGAATTACCAATTAAAGAATTATGTCCAAAAATACATGCATTTTTACTGATATTAAATTATCGTCTACAGATTGATTGTAAGATTCGGTTGGTTTGCTTGCGTTTTGGCATAATTAACAGTATTTTCTCGGATTCTTTTTTGTCAGGCATACAGGCTGTGTTTCTTTTACCAGGAGAGCACTTTGTAAATCAGCACTTAAAATTGTAATTAACTATGTCATTGATGGTGGCGTGAAACATATAGCAGGCATGTTCCTTTTTATGTTATATAATTATGCTCTGAATTGTAATTATATTTCAATAATATGATTCGACGATTCATCAATCCGAACATGATTAGCTGATAAAAGTTGATCTAACTACGGATACACTTTAAACAATCTTACAGTAAAGCTGACAATAAATTTGACAGCTCCGTGGTGCAGTGCTCTGAGGAATTGTTCAGATTAATCCCAGCCGCAAAATTTCATGAACGCACTACGTAGCAAACCTTCCGATACCAACCATACCATCTGGATGCTTGGCGGTCCACCACTGTACGTTTCACAAGGAGTTTTCTTCCGCGTACGACCTCTCTGTGGAATAGTTTAGATTTTTCCGGACCGATATGACCTGGGGACCTTAACGAAAAGAGCTTACTCCTTTCTAAAGGGCCGACAATGCACATGCGATTCCCCTGGTGTTGCGGATGGATAATGGGCGGCGGTAGTCACTTAACATCAGGTGAACCGTATGCTCGTTTGCCCCCTCTTCTGTAAAAAAGCAGTGGCTTATAAATGGGTGGATTCGCTAAAGGCACAAGTAATTGTATGACCTACAAATAATTGTAGTACTCACGATTTGGATATTTGTCTTATGATATTTACATATGTAAACTACTTTCACAATACAGGAGAAAATCATAGCTTGGGTGTAACGTTTAAAAAAATAGCAAAAGCAGCCTAAGTATGTGTACCTGCATAATACTTCAAACGAAGAAGCTTACAGATGCAAGGTCATCTCTGAATAATGGAACGGACAGCCTTACGGGCTGTAATTTTACTGGCTCTCTATTCCAATGGCCTGTAATATGGCGATGTAAGTTACTGCTGCTTAAACTGGTAAGACTCTCAGCAGTAAAGGAATATTTAAAACTAATAATATGCTGTAAAAGTACATAAAATTAGGGGGAGCATTCCCTTTCTTCCATGTTCGAGGTTTTATTCCCTTCGTGTATGTTTTATGATTTATTTTACCTGGAAAATGAAATTTCACTTTTAATTTACTTATAAATCATTAAAATATTATAAATTTAAGCTCATTCTCGTCTATAGTTTTACGGCATTTCAATTATTTTATTTTTCTTGTTTTTAGTTGGTAAAAAGTAGTATACATGTCACACTATTCAATAGGGAAATTCACTAGTAACACAAGCTACAGTAGAATAAATTTTATGGCAACTTTGCAAAGCGTAAACACTATTCAACTGAATGGTTAAGGATAAAGTTTTATTTGAGGCTTTAAAAAACGGGCAATAACTTGAAAGGTCAACTAGTTAAGATAAAAAATTAAAAGAAAAATATATGAACGATTACATTTATTTTTTTCAGAAAACTCCACAATTGTAGTAAAAATAGCAAAAAAATTGTCTTGTACTTCATTTCTCGCTAGTGGATTAAATTCTATGTGCATAAGAAGCTTAAGACGCTGTGCGGTATATATGAACAAAATAAATATGACAATCCTTCAATATTTATTTAATAAATTAATGATCATAAAAGAAGAAAATAAACTTTAAATTAAATCAATTTATTACTTTACACAGTTTACATGATACAAAAGATTTTCGCGAGATTTACCTGTGTCCATAAACAAGAAAACAATATGTGATTTATAATATAAAATATGTGGCTATTGACATTAGTAGGTAACAACTCGAACTGGGGTGGTACCACGACCTCATAGAATATCAGCGTAAAGTAGAGGTTTACCTCTGCAATAGGACCAAGTCAACCCTGACACGCTATCCGTGACTTTTTGCAACATCAGCGGACTTCATTCCAATCTTACCGCTCTCCAATACCATCTGCAGACAACAAGGCCGGCCTTGCTCCTCAAACTCAGGTGTCCTCTCCGGCTGATACTTCATATCTATCCTACTCGGGGAACAAATCAGAACACTCCCTTGTGCCCAAGACTGGAGTTTGTGTTCGGACGGCAGTTTTGAAGGTGCCCTATCTATTCCATGGCTACTACCGAGTAGCTATGGAATAGATAGGGCACCTGTCTACGAGAACCATCTCGTAGACAGCGCCACCCAGCCTACAAGTTTTGTAACGTGGCTATAGAAGTAAAAACCTTGCTTTTGCTTGTTTAGCCAGCGCTTGACAACGATACCGTCTAATGATAAGTGGCGATGAAACTCTAAAACTAACTAGACGGGAAAATGCACGTCTGAGCGTAATAGAAGCCTATTCATTCTTACATAGGACGTACCGAGATTCTAGTCAGACATAGTCTAGTCACACAGAAAAACAGACGTCGGCAAATTATTCCATTAATTTCCTGTAGGCATTACCGAAGACGAAACATACCACTTGGTTCGATTGTGTAGGATATCGACAAAAAAGGTATTAACCCCCGCAAAACGCCTTGTAAGACAATAAATAGAGTAAGAAACAATATCTGGATGAACAAAAAAATTTTCACAAAAGTTGAATTAAATCCGGTTGATCACTAAAAATCTGCCGGCCGGACGTTCATGGTAAGTGTCGTAGAAGGTCATTAAAAATGACAAAACTTGGTCAAAAACAATTAACATTTTTATCATTTATCTAGTCCAGTTCCCAATATAATTTAAAAATTCTCTCTTATTTAATTTAGAATATCCGTGTTTTCAATCGTCATTAAAACTTCATAAAAATACGTAGAAACAGAAAAAGTACTAAGGTAAGAATTGACGATTCTATACAGTCTGGGCACCAAATTTCCGGACTGCGGCAATGGTTGTCTTTTGGAAAAAATTGTCAGTTGCAGAAAGCTGCCGTCGTTCTAACATTTGTTTTAGATTTGGATAGGAAAATTAAAATAGGTTATCTCTCAATACAAAATAAAACTGTTAATCATTAAAAAAAAAGTAGAAAAAAATAAAAAAAGAATAACAATTATTGTCGAAAAAAGGCGCTGATATATTTTTAACCGAAAAGTGTAAACTTTCACTAAAAATCTATTATTAAACAAACATTTTAATACTGCATTAAAAAAAAAAGTAGAAAAAATAAAAAAAGAATAACAATTATTAATCGAAAAAAGGCCTTGATATATTTTTAACCGAATACGATTTTACGCTATTTAACCTTTATTTTTTTAACCGAGTTTCTAATATTTGATGCGTTTGCTTTTAAGTATTTTAATTACTATTATTTTAATAAATTTGTTTTACTTCAGGAAAAATTATTATAAAATTTTTAATGTAACTATTTAAACGACATTCTTGATTTTTTTCTTGAATTTGTGATATTCCTTAATCCAATCAAAAAAGATTAATAAACTTGAAAATCTAAAGATTTCAGCTAAATGGAGCTGACCGTACTCGATTGTGACAAGAATCAATGACGTAATCTACCGGATACAGAAAGGTGCAAGAGGAAACTCACAACTCACAATCGTCCATGTGGATAGACTGGCGCGTTATTTTGGTACCGAGAATGTCTGGACGAGCATGTCTTAGGAGGCGGTGTTGCGCGCCATAAATAAGACATGGTACAGCTTGGCCATCTAGTATAGTGTAGCAGAACTAGGAGAGTCGAGATCTTTCTAGTGATTTCCATGCCAAAAATTTCTACACCTAGTAAGTCGGGACCAGTATGTACTCGAACATTCTGGATGTTTCAGTAGAAGAGGCCCTATATAAGGCCGGTAAAGCCCGCAACGTCAGTTTTACTGTCGCAAACCTCAAGCTCGTAACAATATTTATTATAGCTAATTATATCAATGTCATAAAAAGAAATATACGTTGTCGTCGTCGAGAATATTTTTTTCTTTATATTATGTACTCTTGTAATAATCTGCAGGGCAAAGGAACCGAAGGGGCCAGCAGCTGGCCGACTTTATGGAGAAAGAGGGACTCTTTATGATGAACTCTTTCTTCCAGAAGCGGCCCCACAGGAAGTGGACCTGGTCGAGCCCCGACGGTTCGACAAAAAATGAGATTGACTTCATTATGACGACCAGACGCCAACTGTTCAGTGATGTCTCAGTGATCGCAAGGGTGAAAACTGGCAGCGATCACCGAATGGTTAGAGGCACACTGAACCTAAACGTTAAGTGGAGAGGTCTCGTCTAATGAAGTCAACGCTCCGTCCCCCTCGTGCTCTAATCCAGAATCCCGAAACCTTTCAGCTCGAGTTACGTAACCGCTTCCAGTGCCTAGAAGATTGCAATGCAGTGGACGATATGAACGACAAGCTCGTGGAAACTGTCCATGCGGTCGGAGCTAAGTTCTGCAAGACCCGCCGCAGAAGAACACAAAAACTCTCCGATCACACTCTTAATCTCATGGCTGTTAGACGGGAGATGAGGCTGCAATCGTCAACAGATTTGACAGCATACAGGCAACTGAACAGACAGATCTCCAAATGCATGCGGCGAGACTTACGCAACTTTAATACTTCTCGTATTAAAGAAGCGATCGAGCGGAACCAGGGCTCCAAAGTCTTTGCCAGAGATCTGTCTGCCAGAAAGAGCCAACTGTCAAAGCTGAAGACTGAGTGTGGCAACATCGTTTCCGGGACACCTGAGATTTTGAGTGAGATTGAGAGGTTCTATGGGCAGCTGTACACATCATCGTTGGAGCCACACGTAAGTGTGAGTAACGATCCAAGAGCAAGTCTTATCCGACACTATTCCGATGATATCCCGGACGTCAGTCTGAGCGAGATTAGAATGGCTCTCCACCACCTTAAAAACGGCAAGGCCCCGGGCGAGGATGGAATTACAGCGGAGCTTCTGAAAGCGGGTGGAAAACCGGTACTTGAAGTCCTTCGGAAGCTCTTCAATTCCGTCCTCCATGGTGGCACTACTCCGGAGGCGTGGAGCAGAAGCGCGGTGGTTTTGTTCTTTAAGAAAGGCGACAACGCTCTCTTGAAGAACTACAGACCGATTTCCCTTCTGAGCCGCGTCTACATGCTATTTTCGAGAGTCATTACGAATCGTCTCGCACGCAGACTCGACGACTTCCAGCCTCCCGAACAAGCCGGTTTCCGAAAAGGCTTCAGTACCATAGACCACATACATACCCTGCGGCAGATTGTACAGAAGACCGAAGAGTACAATCTGCCACTTTGCCTGGCATATGTGGACTATGAGAAAGCCTTTGATTCCGTCGAAATTTGGGCGGTGCTACAGTCCCTTCAGCGGTGCCAAGTTGACTGTCGGTACATCGAAGTGCTGAAGTGTTTGTACAGTAGGGCTACGATGGCTATCCGAGTACGGAACCAGAGTTCGAAACATATCCAACTGCAGAGAGGTGTAAGACAGGGTGATGTTATATCCCCGAAACTCTTCACCGCTGCGTTGGAAGACGTTTTCAAGCTACTGGACTGGAAAGGATACGGTATTAACATCAATGGCGAGTACATCACTCACCTTCGATTTGCCGACGATATAGTCATTATGGCAGAATCGCTGGAGGACTTAAGCATTATGCTCAATGACCTCAATAGTGCCTCCCAACGGATAGGTCTTAAGATGAACATGGACAAAACAAAGATCATGTTCAATGTCCATGTCACACCTATGCCGGTAGTTGTTGGGAGCACTATGCTCGAAGTTGTTGACGAGTACGTTTACCTGGGACAAATAGTCCGACTAGGTAAGTCCAACTTCGACCGAGAGGTCAATCGACGGATTCAACTCGGCTGGGCAGCGTTCGGGAAATTACGACATATCTTTTCGTCAGGTATACCTCAATCTCTAAAAACTAGATTGTACAACCAGTGCGTGTTGCCAGTGATGACTTACGGATCTGAGACGTGGTCCTTCACTGCTGGCCGTATGAGGACGCTTAAGGTCGCTCAGCGAGCTATGGAGAGGGCTGTGCTTGTAGTTTCTCTGCGTGATAGACTCAGAAATGAGGATATCCGCAGTAAAACCAGAGTGATCGACATAGCCCAACGGATTAGTAAGCTGAAGTGGCAATGGGCCGGCCATATAGCTCGAAGAACCGATAACCGATGGGGAAGAAAGGTTCTCGAGTGGCAGCCTCGTACCGGTAGGCGTAGTGTAGGGCGACCCCCACTAGATGGAGTGACGACCTGGTAAGACATGCAGGAAGTCGATGGATGCAGGTGGCTCAGGACCGTGCTTTGTGGCATTACTTGGGGAGGCCTATGTTCAGCAGTGGACTTGTGAAGGGCTGTAATTGTAATAATCTGCCTGAATAATAATGATTGGTACACTGTTTATGATTTTTAAATGACAAGTGACGTGATTCCATAACTCACTCATACTACTCACTCATATTGGCAATCCTTTTACTCGCGCCCAAAAACCGACAAAACAGGGAGCGATGAGCATGACGAGGAGTATGACATGCGGCATGACGAGTGTCGTGAGCACTCTACGTCTCTGCTTCCTTTCCTAGCCACTTTCCATGTTACTTGACGTGTGTCAAGTAACATAGAAAGTGAAGGGTTGTTATTTTTTTTTTCAAAATTAGTAAAATATGTAACGACAAGAAGAGTAGACTCACATCATGAGTGTCTTTAGAATAGATTTTATGTCACTTGAATAAAAATCATCTTTTTTATTTTTTATTTATATTAGTTACTACCAAATCTGAGCTAGACTGGCTGCCTGCTCTGGACAGCATTATAGTGCACGAGTGTGTGTCAATTACAGGCGCACTTACTATTCCCTCACTCTCTTATTACGATGGGATTGAAATCCGAAACGACAGGAGAGAAATTAGTTAAAAAATCATCTAATGCACGAGGTTTTAAAACCGCCAACATCCTAACTTCATGTTTTTACTGAAAATTTCTTAACAAAAAATAAAAAAAAACTAATTTTGGCCTAACCCATGATTCAAAATCGGGGCCACATCATGATTATACGACCACTTGAAAAACGTGGCACGTTTATCTTTCTTAATAAAATAACATTTTGCTTATTAAAGTTATATAAATATAATATTACATTAAGGGTTAAAATATTAAACTAATCAAAATTTAGATTATATTCTGAATACGGTTTAGGTCATTGAGTATTTGCTTTCCACTCCGATGAGTTCACTGTCATGTTTGGGAAGCCAAACCTAGATCCGTATAACACGAAACTTGGATGAAGGTCTGGAGGTAGGAGTTTAAAGTTGGATATGATACTTCCAGATTAAATTCCAGAATAATTTTAAACTTTGATCTTCACCGATAATTCTTATGGGAAATTATCGCTCACTTGCTGCCACATAAAACAGAATAATACTAGGTAGTGTTCTACTAGCTTTGTAAAGTATTAGCTTAGTAAAGTAACTACAAGTAAAGTTAACATCAGACAAGCCACGGTTCAACAGTTGACTGTAATAATTATTACGAAGTTATTTCCATATTCAAGTACTTTAAAAATTGCTTTACTAATTAAAATTAAATTATATAAATAGATCATATGTCAGTGTTTTAACAGACACATTTAATACTGTTAATTAAATATTGTTTAAATTTATAGCAATTATTCTATAACTAATACGGACGTAAAAAATTTAGCATATTTTGTTTGAGTAAATACTTAGAGGCTCAATGAATATAATTCAGTATATTAACATTCTCTGCATATTTACTGTATTCGCTTTCGCCTTCATAATAAAGTGTACGCAACTGACAAATTTTACTGACCCGGTTTAAAAAAATCATAACTTTATAAATGTACAAAAATCGTAATGTATCTCACAAGTAATACATATTATATTAAATTGGATTGTATAGTACGATTGCCTACTCAATCTATTTATTTAAAACATAAAAGATTTTTAACATTGATATGAACACAATAAGATGTTGTTAGGTTAGCTAACTACGTAATAACTAAAGACGGAAGGATACTTAAGTAGGGACTGAATAAATTAACCAACTTAATGTTACTTGGATCTCACAACTTTTTACGTTACAAGAACTAAGTTGCGGGACTTGAGTTTTTTTAGAAATTGTGTTTTTGATGGCATCTCATTTCTTTTTGTAGATAGTCCTAATTTTTCCTTTCCGGTACCTTTTACTTCTTGAATACAAACAACGTAGCTAACTAGTTTAAGTTCAAATTGAATGAAATTCGAAATATGCCTTGCTTATGCAATGTCTGCTTGGTTACTGAAAATTCAAGCTTCTAATTTTATCCAAAACGAAGTTATAGGGGTCGAAAACAGCCTGAACTGCTTCGAGAAAAGGATGGTACGGCCGTGCCGATTTTTTACTCAACTAGGCGGGGGCACTGCCGTAACTCCAGATATCTTTTTATCTCATGATAGGGTTTTTCTGCTATCAACTAAATATATATTCATGTTAACTTCATTGAGTTCTATAGTAACTCCTTACATTAGATAAATGAAAATAATATTATTGTTAGTAGCATTTCTCTTTTTTTTTAAAGGTAACTACGTGGTTACCAAGATAAGAATGTTCTGGCACGTCTTCTATGGTTACTGGTGCGGTCGATATTTATAAATAATTTTCATATGCTGTAGTCGAAGGTTAATGCAAGGTGCGTTAATTGACATCATTTTTTATCATCGGCAGTCAATACAGTAGTAACAATGATAATCGTTTCAATTGCGTTAAGTAAACAATACTTGTTCTCATCAATTAGTGTTATTTTCCTAGATATCACTGACAATTGCAATTGATCGTTTCGGGGATCATATTTATTATAGAACGTAAAATTTCTACATTAACTGCAAATGACAAATAAATTATTAAGACAAGTGACGCGTCGTGCATTGACGCTTAAAGATAGCAATTGTTTATGGTTTTATGCAAAGAAATGCCATATTTGCGTTTGCAATCATATTTCATAAGTGAAACAAGATTATACATGATCCACCTTTAATTGGAACTTTAATCGTCAATACTTAATTTTGTAATCATTTACAATCGTTATTGACTGTATCTGGGAACCTTGAACTTGCTATGTGGTACGTTAGTTCCATTACGTCGCGCAGTCTAATATTTTCCTTTTTCTATGGCCTAACCGTACTTTTGTTACACTGTTAATGTATAGTGATGTACGATTATGTTTTAAAACTCTTGAGTATTTTAGTAGCTTAAAATATTCTTTAGTACTAAAAACGGAATATGTAACAGAAAAATCAGTACACATTGAAAATAACTTATCAATATATAGATTCACCCCTACTATTCTTTCGTTTGAAACTCACGTTAAAGTTGTTCATGTTCTGTCCGTGATTAACACGTGTATTGAAAAATGAGAACGTATATAAAAACGGATGATTTAAATCCGTTTCTATATCTTCCTTCCCAAAACTTCGAGCATTTAGTGCTTCAATAAAAAATCATTTTTTTATATAAAAGGATTAATAAAACGAATAACACACTACATATCACAAAAAGAACAATATTTATTTTTGTCTAAGTGTGCCTAATAAGTTTTATTTCGAGGTCGTTGCAAAAACTACAAAAATAACCAGAAAAAACAAATTAGTCCTGCCCATAATTCTTAACATCTCTCTTCTTTTAAAATAAATTATAGTAAAAATTGTTATTAAATTATAATAACAGGATAAATAAATAAATACAAGAGCAGAAGAATAACTTTTGCAGTTTACTTTTAAGTAGATGCCTCTCACATTGCTTTGCACACGAAGTGAATTGAATTTGAGTAATCAATTCAGAAATTTTACACAATAATTTATCTCAAATATATCAATACTACCTGGAAGATGAATTTATTTTAGTTATTTTGTGCAAAATCCTGTGTCAACCATTTTATACATATTCGTAGGTAGAAAAGGCTTTCTACTAGTTAAGAACGTATTAAGCGACGACAGCATAATGTTTAAAATACATATTATACTTTAATAGAGAAGATGGCCTAAAAGGTTATTTTATTGAAAATTATTTTAAGTTAATAAAAGTGTATGGTGGAGCCACGTGTTTAAGGCTGCCGAAAATCTAGTTCCCCGGTCAAACCTCAAACCTATTACGCGAGATATTAACTAAAGTGGACTGTATATGCGATTGCTTCTACGCTTACGTAAAAGCGACTACTATAGCATGCGGTACAATGCACTCGCTCTTCCCTAAACTAAACTATTACTTGTCGAATCGATGAAAGGAATCCTGCTTGACTAGGAAAAAAAAACACAGATTGGAGCGGGTTAAACTATTAGCAAGCAGGTATAATTAAGGAATATTGACTCACCGGGGTTTCTTCTTCCTGTAGATCACTATAGCGGCGACTTCCGGAACCTCCTCTGGACAGACACTTCTGGGGCCCCAGTGGTGCGTCAGGAGAGAAGAGTTGGTTCAACGACGACTGCGGCGGGAGAAGAGGCTCGCGCATCGGTCGCGCGTGTCTTATATATCCTCGGCTCGGGTGATTACGCGATGTTCTAGAATCGTCTTCTTTCCCCTCCCACCCCACCACCCCGATGTGTCGATAGGAGGGTACGAATGATATTGTTTGGAAAGGAATAATGATTCTACAAGTTCCTACCGTCAAATAAAAAACGCGAATGGTTTTCCGCGCAACCATCTCCCCCGCCCTTGAAGGATTTCCTTCAAAAAAAATAACTAAACAACTAGAGCTAAGATCGACTAACAAATAACTAACTAACGCTAAGATTACCTAAATTAAACTACAATTTCAATCTAGAAAGCTAATTTAAATTATGGAAGAGGCAAGGGGCACAAACGGATAACAGGACGTAGGTAAGACCCAACCGTGGTCTTAACGCGAGCTATCCTAATTACTCCGTCGGAACCGGGAAAGACCTCCTCGACGATTCCTAACGGCCAGTGGAGAGGCGGCGTATTCTCCTTAGTGAGCACAACTACGGTTCCTACAGCTAAAGGCTCTGTCGCTGTGTTCCATTTTTGCCGAGACTGCAAAGTATGCAAGTATTCCATCCTCCATCGTTTCCAAAACGATTGCACTAACCGATCTAATAATTTGTGGCGTGTGGAAATGCTAAGTCTGTCCTCATCCATATCCGCGGCGGGCAGATACCTTAGAGGCGTTATAGTCAAAAAATGTGCTGGAGTTAGAGCCAGCGGTTCCGAGGGGTCACTAGATAACATCCGACAAAGTGGGCGGCTATTCATTACACATTCAATTTGAGCGAGCACCGTACTTAGCTCTTCGAAGGACAAAATTTGATCTCCTATTACTCGGTATAAGTGGCTCTTTAGACTTTTAATATTAGTCTCCCAATTGCCCCCAAAATGACTCGCGGCTGGGACGTTCAGAGACCACTCAATGCGGTTCTCGGCTAGAATGTGAGCGAACTCCGAATTATAATACTTGCTAGCTAAGAGCTCATGTAGTTCCGATAGAATACGTTTTGCACCGACGTAGTTCGTACCGTTATCCGAATATAATTTACTTACAGGGCCTCTGCGCGATAGAAATCTTTTAAATGCACCCATAAAGCCTGCTGTGCTTAGATCACCAACGAGTTCTATATGCACTGCTCGAGTAGTTAGACATACGAAAATGCAGACGTAAGCCTTTGTGGATCTTATACCACGCCCGCGAGTGAGCGTGACCTTAAACGGACCAGCAAAATCAGACCCGGTGTGCGTGAAGGGCTTTACCGATTGTATCACTCTACAAGATCTAAGTTCCGCCATTTCCGGAAATGACGGCTTGGGGCGTGCCCGAAAGCAAGCTATACATCTGTGCACCCGATTGCGTATTAAACTACGTGCAGAAAGAATCCAATAATTCTGACGCAAGATCGACATCAATAAATCGGGGCCAGCGTGCGAGTTCAATTTATGATGATAATCGACTAATAAGTTCATGATATGGTCTTTACGCGGTAAAACTATAGGGTGCCGTTGGTCGAAACTCAATTGCGAGTTGGACAAGCGTCCACCTACCCTTACAATCCCATCCTGTAAAAATGGCTTAAGGCGTTGAAAGGCGCGACTACAAGCTCTATTCGATTGTAATCTTGTAATTTCTTCAGAGAAGTGCGCACGTTGAAGTTCACGTAATACTAGCGACTCGGCATAGTTGTAATCGGATGCTAAGACATACGGACGTCGCGGTAAAAGCTTCGCGAATCGACAAACGTAAATTACGCTACGCAATAATTTCGACCAAGAGGACAAGCGGTTCGCCAGAGCAATGATTGGAGAAACCTCGCTCGAAACGTTCGCCACTAGAGCGTGTCTCTTCTCTTCCGGCGGTTGTGACACTGACGAAGGTTCGAAATCGGTTATTGGCCATTGTGAGGGATCCAAGTAAACCCAAGAAGGTCCATGGAACCAAAGCGGGTGGTCCATTATTTGCATCGGGGTGAGTCCCCGGGATAGACAATCGGCAGGGTTTTCCTTACCGGACACGTGATAAAAGTTCCGCGTTTCTAACTCGTCTTGGATCTTGGCCACTCGGTTCGCGACAAACGTATCCCAACGGTGGGGTGAAGAATGAACCCAACATAAGGCGACGGTGGAGTCGGAAAAGGCAAATATTCTTTCTATGTGAACTCTATCCCTACATGCGCCGATAACTGTGGTAATAAGCTTGGTGAGTACTAATATTGCGCAAAGCTCTAAGCGCGCCAGAGAGACAACCTTACGGGGGAGACTCTCGACTTAGAACTAATGAGGCTAATCGAATTTCTACCATTATTCTGGACATGGAAATATACAACGCCCCCGTAAGCCTTCTCGCTGGCGTCTGCAAATCCAACAACCGTTATGCTGCTATTTCTATCGACATTTATATGACGCGGTATTTTAATTTCTCTTAGTAAAGGAAGTTCCTCTCTAAAGCGCTGCCACAATCGAACAATGCTGTCAGGCGGCGAGTCATCCCAATCGCATTCAAATAACCAAAGTTGTTTAATCAAAAGCTTAGCGTATAATACCACCGGAGCTACGAAACCCATGACGTCCCATAATCTAGCAACGCATGACAGTATTGTGCGCTTTGTGCATTTCTCTACGGGCGGATTTACCTTAAGGCTAAACACGTCGGACTCTGGTGACCAACACAGACCGAGCACCTTGTGTGTATCGGAATCGTCGAATTCCTTTATCGCCGAAAGACGGTGTGATAGTGGGATTGTATCTAAAACCGGACGCGAATTACTAGTCCACTTCACAAGATCGAATTGACCCGATTTCATGAGCCTTATAACCTCGGCGGTGGTTAGGGTGGCCTCCTCCACGCTATCGACCGAATACACAAAATCATCCATATATAATCCGCTCTCAATTGCCCTCTTAGCTTTAGGATAAGAGGGACCTTCATCGTGAGCGAGCTGTCTCACCGTGCGTAACGCATGAAATGGGCTCGACTTTAAACCAAAACAAACGCGGTTAAATTCTAACACCATTAGAGGTTCCTTTGGGTGGAAACGATATAAAATGCGCTGGAATCTACGGTCGCATTCACGGACCCCTATGCAAAGAAACATTTGGCGAATATCGGCGGATAGTGCTATACTAAACAAACGAAAATTGACTATTATATCAAATAAACTGCCCTGTAAATTTTGCCCACTATAGAGGATATCGTTAAGCGACAGGTGAGTGCTAGTTTTAGCACTAGCGTCGAGCACTACACGTAATTTAGATGTAAGTTTGTCCTCTCTAATGACTCCGTGGTGTGGTATAAAATACGACGGTGTGTCTTCGTAGTTATCTAATTTCGAAGCCACAAGTGATATGTAACCTTCTCTTATATATTCGTTAATGACGCCGTCGTAAGCTTCCTTTAACTGGGGCGAAGCGAGCATCCTACGCTCCAAGCTGTAGAAACGTTTTTCCGCCATTTGACGCGAATCGCCGAGAGATAAAACATCTCCCCTTAAAGGGTAGCGCTACACTATATCTACCGTCGCGATCACGAACGGTCGTGCGGACGTAAATTTCCTCGCATATCCTGTCATCTGAACTAGCTATGGGTGGGACGTTCACCTCCTCCATCTCCCAAAATTTGCGGACTAACGACTCGAGCGGTTCGACAGCCATACCACAATAAGAGGCTGCCGAAATACTATCTAGGATGGGGGCGGAGCCAAGGATCACATAGCCCAATACGGTTTCCAGTGCGTAAGGCGCGGTATGCGAGGAGTTGCCCCTGACCTTATTGTTTAACAAAAGATGAGGGAAAAGCGATGCCCCAATGAGCATGTCTATGTTTCCAGGAACGGCGTAAGTGTCGTCTGCTAGAGTCAAATTTTTAAAATTCAATCATTGCCGAGGTGTCAACCGAAACGGTTGGCAACCGTTCAGTGACCCTATCTACTACTAGTGCATTTATATCAAAGTTAACGTTACGATCTATCCGAGAATAAAATTTTAAATTTATATATCCCTGTGTCGCTTTACTAGTACCTCCGATGCCTTTAACTACAGGACATGAAAGTGACCTATTTATTACTAAGCCTAAGCGCTGACAACATTGTCGTGTTATAAAGCTATTTTGGGCTCCGCTGTCCAGCAGTGCACGGACGCTTTGTTTGTTTCCACGCGAATCCCTAACCAAAATACGCGCCGTACCCAGTAACACGTTTGAAGGAGGTTGTGCTCCCATATTTGCCAATGAGCACAGAGCGACATCACCAGGTCGACCGCTAGAATCGTTGAACTTAGTAGGGGTGAATTCCTTATTCGCCTTACTTGACGCCGCTATGTTGCTATTTTCAAAATGTAATAGCGTGTGATGTTT
>CAJQZP010000176.1:0-21735 GCA_907164705.1 Parnassius apollo
CGTGTTTCTTTATGTGTATGATAGCAAATGTATTTGCAGCAGGACGAAGGTATAAAAATAGCTAAGATTCCTACGTATTACATTGGGTTGAGTGACAATGCGGTGATGGATATGAAAATAAGGAGTGGAAAATATTTTACTGTAGAAAAATCCTAGAGAATGACTAAATATTAATGATTATTTTATTATATAAAGCATCATACATTAGATTCTTATCGACTTCGAGGACGTCTAAAGAGGCAACATAGGTAAATTAAACAGGAGCCCGACAGCTGCGTCTCTCTGATTACAGCTCAAAGTAAAAACTACGGTTGTCTGTGAAACGTGGAAATTGTGGCAAATGTCAACTCTATACAGCAATCTATGCTAGAGACCTATCTTCATCGCTAGCAAATTAGCATTGAATTTTTCTAGGCTGTAGAGGATAAATTAATTAAATAATATTTAAATTTATATATCAATTATAAACAGAATCCAAATCAATTCTTTGCTATCCGTTTTCGACAATGCCGCACCATTCGACCCCCGTGCTTACTCCAATTAAGAGCGAATTCAGGCCACGCATCTAAATAATAATTGAATTAACTTATCTCAATATCCAAATCTAATAGCCAAACACAGACATGATTACTAACAAAAATAAGTATCAAAGAGACCCAAAGATTAATTTTAACGAACTTTGCCTGACGCTAGTAAAATTAAAGTTCCTGCTTTTCTTCAATCATAATAGTTTTAGTTTTTTTTAATTATAGGATGATAGGTCAAGAGTGTAAACAGGAATAGTAACAAAAATCAACTTATTATCCAAGTGTCAAGATTACAATGCACTCTGTTTATATAAGCCTTATGGTTTAGGGTCGTGTTATAAATTCAACCGCGGTAGGTTCGTACATATGACTACTGTTATCCACGGATACGTTAAAACAAACCTTCTGTTGCCTTCTGTTTCAAACAGATGACAAGAGAAGTCTTGTCATCCCTATAGGCTAAGAAAAAATGCCACATAGCCTGTAATTGTATTTAATTTTATAACTAAAACCCAGCAGCTCCCAAACCCCTCAAAATAGGAAACAGCAATGGACGCAATGGTTATAGGGTTGTGGCAACCGAGAGAAGCTGCTGGGTAGAAAAACAAACTGACTACTTGAAAAAATGAGCAAGATCTTTCATTCTACTAGTTTTAAATATTTCTGTATTTTGGTAATGACATTGGATTTAAAATTAAAATTTTATGACTGCAATTCAGGTCAGTTTGCAGTGCAGTACTATTGGAATGAAGATATATGGATCTAATAACGTGAAGCCATCTTTCGGGATAACGCCATCAAATAAATCGAGTCGCCTGCATTCCTTTAAAATCGATACGTAAGATGTTTTTATAACATAGAGATTTATCATTATGCCTATTGCTTAAAAATATTAAAAAAGTAATGCACGATGGTTTTTATTAATTTGAAGTATTTCCAAACTATAAAATTCACCACCCTTATATGTATTATTTACATATAATTAAAAAGTACTTTTTAATGTTTCTAAATACTTTCAGACCAAAACGAAACTACAACATGGTTACAAAAATAAACATGAAAGCTCTGTAGTCTGAGGCCTTTCGATGAAAAAGTAGTTGACCACTTCAGACGCCAATAATGTTATAACATTACGGCTACAATAATTGTTTATTGCTTTCATTTTATCAAAGACAAAATTAGTCTCATAATTAAAGGAAACAATAAATCCAACAAGTAATCATTTAATCCTCCCTTCACAAATCCACTGCTAAGCATATTACTCCCCCAAATTATGTCACTAATTACGGCTTAGAGCCACCTGCGTTCGATCATGCGTTCATTGATTCGTTACCAGGTTAATATCTGATAATATAAACACTATTGTTTATCTTTCACTAATTTATATTTTTATATGTTGTATGTGTATATATTAGTACAATATAACATTCACCTAGGATAGATGTAGATATCTGTGGACCTGTATAACAACTTAACATCAAGTGATAAGTCTATAAAAAGTCCCACAGCTGGGTACACGCCCGTTTCATTTTGGAGAGAGTTATGGAGCAGTTCACTATCTACTTTTAATAAGTAAAAGTTGACTGTATCTCATAAATTGCGATCTTCCAGTGATTGAATGAATGTATCAGAACGTCCAACACCTAAGAACCATTTTTTTTATAAAATAAAACCTGTTATGAATTTATACATGATAGAGCCACGCCGCAGCTATGTTTGTGGCATGAATGGGTCGGATCGAACGGGGAAGGACCACGCTCTCACAGAATAGCAGCGTTAAATAGCTGCTGTGTTGCTGTGTTTCTTATGGTGAGTGAAATCCTATTTTTGAGTGAAGCAATACTTCGAAGTTAAAGGGAAATTCTGAATGTTCCTTGCAAAATGGTATCTGTAGAAAGATGCGCCATTAGCATCCATCAGGATGGCGAGTGGTGATGATTTTATAGTGATAACTTTGTTGAGGCTGTTCATTTGTTACGTGACATCTCCGTGGTGGAGTGGCTTAGCAATGAATTGCCGTGCTAAAGGCCGCTGGTTTGAATCTCACACATTTCTAAATTTAGAAGAAAATCCTACTATGAAATAAACTTTAAAAAAAAAAACATGTGCACATTATTCAAAGTTGTGAAAATTGTTGTAAATACCAATCAACCTCATATATGCCGAATGTTATTTACTCCTGAAGCAAAAAAATTACACTAAAGGACTTCAATGAGTGTTTTGCAATTAGTAACTTACTTACTTTATTAGTAAGTGAGATATGTTGAATAAAACTATATTTACGGATTTTATCGCGTTCAAATAACTATTGATATCATAAGAATATTATATATTATTTTTTTGTTTTAATAAAAATATTAACAATGTTATAAACATTACTAATATTCCCATTAACCACTCGTTGTAAGCTTAAATTGCTTATGTTACGAGTGGTTCACGCCAATAGTCGAATAGCGTATTCGAACCGACGACCTTTTTGAATTCGCGGTCCACGCCCTGCCATTACGCTGCTGTTGCTTCTAGAACTATTTATTCTGTAATTATATTAGTTATATATTGATTATCATTAAGGAATCATTAAGTGAGATATGTTCAGCAGTAGATGATCGACATCTCTGAGATCATAGATGAAATGCCAGGGAGACTGCAAGTAAAGTCATTATCAAATTGGCTCCTTAGATGGCATCTTAATACACATAATTGGTAGAGTCATGCTACAGCTATATTGAGGTTAAAGCATACATGTGTTGCCTCGAACGGGGAAGCATTACTCAGGATAATAAATAAAATAGGTTAAATAGAAGCTTAATGCATAGCTGTGTTTCAAGTTTAGAGAACCGACTGGGAACGAGGCATTTCACCTTAGTTCTCGGGGGTAACAGCGCATTTTGATTCCTAATCGTGGATACTTACAATCAGTTGGACTGTGTGCTCATATGTCACCCTTAATCTATATAAAAAAAACTTTTCAGCAAAAAATATTTACAACTGTGGCCGTGGAAGGAAAAGGGGAGATCTCGCGCCGGGCAAGGTGTTCTGCCCGGGGAGCGGCCGACGCTCCGAGTGAAAGTTCAGAGAAGTTCTATATATACTGTCTATGATTCGGAATGTTGATTGCGTGATTTAAGCTTCGGTGTATTTTGCTTGTGGCGCGACGACAGCGCCGCTACATGCTCAGACCGGAGGTCGATAGTGCAGCCTCGTTGCCGACGAATGCGCAAGTGCCAGGAGATTGCCTTGTGGTCTGCGGTGAGTCGAAAAGAAGGCAAGTAATCTGCGAGAGTGCCGTAAAGCAGAGGCGAGCAGTAAGGCTCAGAGCCGTGCCGAACACTGTATAGCGCAGAGAGTAGCTTGAAGGAACAGGAAGCATTATTATTCCAGTGCTGCGATGAACCTTGTGAAGCTAGATGGCTTGCAGGATATGAAGACTGCAGACGATATCTGCTCGGGAGCGAATGGGTGGGGTATTTTTGACGATGATGAAGCTTGATGTTTTCGAAGTTTGTTGGTTGTGTGTTCAAATCACGTCGGGGTCACCACTGTGGCCGTGGAAGGAAAAGGGGAGATCTCCCGCCGGGCAAGGTGTTCTGCCCGGGGAGCGGCCGACGCTCCCAGTGATAGTTCGGAGAAGTTCTATATATACTATCTATGATTCGGAATGTTGATAGCGTGATTTAAGCTTCGCGCGCGACGACAGCGCCGCTACACAACCTAGTAGAATATACCGATGACAATTTAATTTGAGCCTAGCACTTTCCATAAAGACTTTTAAACTTAGTGTTATATTTAAGGAGTACATACCGAATTGTACGAAATTACTTTCCCCAAACCCATATAACAGTATTAATCAGTTACAATATTTTAATATTTAGAATTGGATACAAAGTGTCCTAATACAAAACATAGTTTATAATTAGTTTCAAGATCATCGTCAGTCGGGTGGCCAATAAAGCATTATAACATAAAATATTTGATCTATCATCTATCAGATTTGGCATATTTTTACGTAAAATCCCCAGATTGAGGACGAGAAGCAGCTCCAGAGCTGGGAGACGTCTGGTGCTGCGATCACCAATCCACCTGTAAAGCGTGGCGATTAAAAGACTACGTTTTCAGGCTAATAATGATAATGATGCATATCATCAGTTATTTTGTATGACCATCATTGAAAGATATGTGAATGTGTATGGACATACTACTTAAGTCATTATAATTCAACTGTTACAACAAAAATTTTCAGAACGCATCCTCTCCTCATCCTCAGAACTAATCTTTTACTTAATGTTGATCGTCAATTCGCCTGCTAAATACAATGATTACAGTAATTCTTCCGTTCTATTGAAGCCCGTGTTAACTTTTCTATTATTTATTATTTGTTGTTCTGTTGTAAAATTAACAAATCTGAAACACTTGTTGGCAGCATCATGAACCACGTAGCAGCGTGTAATCAAATCCATTCCTCTATAATGTAAGAGGATACAGAGCAAAAACTAAACGAGAAGCAGAGGCAGCAACATCTTCCCGATAACAGCTGAATAAAAACATAAAAATGCTTCTTGACTTTCCTGCTTGACATACCATTGGCCGAGCGTGGCAACTATGGCAAATATCTCGGCTTTGAAGCAATCTGTAGGGGAGATCTATGTTTACCAGTGGACTTTTGAGGGGTGGTAGTGATAATGCTAGGCGGGATCAATAAATAAATTTCGCGTACCACATACTTAATATTATCAGCCAGTCAGCGTCAGGCCACTTAGTACGTAGCATAATTTTACTAATGGTATTATATTGTACATGTACATCTTGTAACAGTGTCTGAAAATATCTGCTTTTTCCTTTTCGGTCAATTAAAAAGCTCTACAGGTTCAATTAACTGTGAAAAGATAGTAAAAGCACTTCTATGCCAGGAAGATCCTTTTATGCCAAAGCGAATGAAATCCAGATTTTTTGTCGAGAGTCTATTTAGGCTTGGTGAGTACAACATAAATGTTAAAAGTCCATTTGTCTCAAATGTTTCATTTTATAAATTTTACTTTCATCTCAATACAAGTATAATATGTGAAATGAGTTCACAAGCAAATCAAACTTACTTCCTGCTGTTATCACTGAAATGAATATTTAAAGTGTTGTTTGCTGAAGATGGGTGACTCATCGCCTGTCTTATGATAGCTTTCTCTTGCATTTTCTTGAACGTATTTTACGACTAATGAAATTTATGATTTTATTCTAAGTCTCACTGGATGTCATCACCTTTGTTGATCATTATCATCATTAACAAAGATCATGTTTAACATCAATATCACATGTATGCCGGTAGTTGTTGCGAGCACTAAGCTAGAAAATTTGACGAGTATGTTTAGAACAAATAGTCCGGCTAGGTAAATGAAACTTTGACCGAGAGATCAATTGACGGGTTCAACTCGGCTGGGCAACGTTCGGGAGATTATGACACATCTTCTCGTCAGGTATATTTCAAAACTTAAAAACAAGATTGCACAACCACTGCGTGTTGTCAGTCTCAGATCTTTAAGTCATCGTTTATGGATTTGAGAAATGATCTTTGACGCTGGCCGTATGAGAGAGCTAAAGGTCCCTCAGCGAGCTATTTAGAGGGCTATACTCGGGGGTTATATTCATGATAAAATTAGAAATTAGGATATGGGCAGTATAACCAGAGTAAGCGACATAGCCTAACGGATTAGTGAGCTGAATTGTCATTGGGCAGGCCATATAGCGCGAAGAGTAACCGATAGGGGTGAAAGGTTCTAGAGCAGCAGCCTCGTGCCGGTAGGCAAAGTGTGGTGTAGCCTTCCACTAAATGGAGTGACGACTTGATGAGAAATGCTGCAAATCGATGAATGCAGGTGGCTCAGGACCGTGCTTTGTGGCGTTCTTATGGGGAGGTTAATGTTCAGTAGTGGACTTGTGAAGGACTGTAAAAATTGCACGAAAACCACTGGCTTCACAGATAGTATGACATTTTTATAGCTTAAACATTTATGCAATAAGACTTGGAGAGCTTCGGTGTGCAGTGACAGATCTGATTTCGGGAACTACCAGTATTGGAATACACAGAATATATTTCGTTGGATTTCGAACAGATTATCATCCGCAACAACTACTATTAATGATTTCTCAAATTGACGCGAATACTGCACATATATGAAACTAGTTTTACGGATTTTATTGCTTTTTTTAAACTTTTTTTATTCCCGGCGTATGAGGTGCTTTACAGCAGCCATGGTGACGGGGGGAACTAAGGTTTTTGACGACGTTATAGTTAGCTCGGCTACCTTCCGCTTTTAAATGATATTGATATTATAGACACTGTAGTCTCGTAAATAATCTCGATAATGTAATATTCATCATAATTAATCTCCTTCTTTTAAGCCATCAAAGGCGGTGTCGTTCCTCACTTTTTTATAAATACTATGAGAGTATATTTACTATTTTTAATGCCGAAAATACCACGTGTGGATAACAACATCATTATTATTTTTGATTAAACAGCTTCAGAGTCTCCTTTTATAGAATAAGTGAGACAAACGAGCACACGGACGACATGGATTGTAAGTTGATGATTTTGCCCATAGACATCTATATTTATCCTCGATTAAGATTTAAAAATGGATGCGCGCTTAATGCTCAGGACTAAAATGGAATGCCCCGTTTCCAGAAAAGGTCTCCGGTTCTTTACACTTACCATACGGTAGGTACAAATAGCAGCATTAAGCTGATACATATATTTATTACTGCAGCCTGTAGTGTGACTCTTTGCAGAGAACTTACAATGCGCTTTGAATTCCATATTATAACGCCTTCAGGATGCTAATGGGTCTCTCTAGACACTGTAGTGGTACAATCATGTTTACTGAAGCAGGTGTTGAAGATTTTTATAACATCATAAGGAAACGAACTGCGTCAATGTCATGCAGACTACGGGAACTAAAATGGTGTCTTGAAGATATTTCGAGATTTATAAGCTTGAATGTCACATTGTGAGACATTAGGTGCTAATGCATGTGAGTGGGACCATCAATTTTCATAACTGATTGCTCTCGTCCTCACATGATTACTATAATTTAATTTAACCATATTTTATTATTATATATTTTTTACTAGCAGAGTTCATTTTATTTACTAACAAATGTGTATGGATATGTATATCTGAAATAAACATTAATATTATTATTTAACGCTGGTATATTGCGAAAGCGTGCTCCTTCACTGGTCGAGCCGACCCATTTGTGCCACAAATATAATGTGGCTGCAACGTGGCTCTGCTACGTCAATAAACGTTGCATATATTTGGATTAAATGCCACCCCTAAGCGTATTCAAACTACATCTTCTTCATAAGCCCGTAAATTCTACCAATCCTATTATATGGAGTAATAATACTAAATAAAAAAGGGGGCAATAAAATGATATATGAAAAAAAATTGAAAAATGTATCGCATGGGCATCTTGACCTGGCATGCCTTTTTTTAAATAAATTTTTTCGTCGATATAAGTACTTAAGTAATTTATAAGAATAGTCCTTTATAGTTTTTATATTTCAGTTTTTTTTGCAGCCCGCAGGTAACTATATCCCGAGTTTTTCACTCATCTGTTAAAGTTCTACTCGAAACTGTAAGCGATACTAACAGCCGACTGAAAATGGATCTCGGTTATTGCAAACCTACTGACAATAGAGCAAAAAATATTTTTCCGTGGAGGACTTCTGCAAAAATTGTACCAACAAGCGAATATACTGCGCGTTTTAAATACAATAATTCAGTGATAAACTATTATCTCACCGAATTGTAAGATGTTAGCTTAGCTTAACCAAAGCAAGAGATTGTGGGATTGGCAAGGATAACTCGAAGTAGAATATGAATAAAATGGTATATATTATTTTGTTTACTTATTTAATTTGTACTTCTATATGAAACTTATAACGGAAGTGGAAAACGTTTTCATTTTGTACTATGCTACTTCATGAGACGTGTAGCCATAAGAAGAATAAGCGGAACTACGAGTGCATTTGACACATTTGCTACTTCGTCTACCGAATTAAGCTCTAAGGTCGAACATTTCAACTCTATAATACGTATTAAGAATAATTTGCTTTGTGTTATTTTTTTTTTGTAAAATAAATACCATTACTGAGTACGCATTTCGAAGATTATAGCTTAATGTGTTAAGTAAATCAAAGTAAATTTGTTTGTCAATTTTCATGCGGTTGTTCCCGATGGTTTCAGTTGGTTTCCGTCCCATGGCCACTCCCCGAAAAAGGACTCCTGCTCCTTCTCGCCTTGGCTGCGGCTAAAAGAGGTGAGGACCCTCCACCAAACCCACCAACGAATATATACCTTGGCCCAGCAAATTGGATTCCTCTTTGTTTACCGTGGGTGAGCAAATCACTGTCAAAAGTTGCCACGATCAGACGAGAACCGATAATTTTATTGTAAAACTACCCCATAAAGTATATTTAATCAAAAAAATTTCAATATCGGGTCTCAATCGGTGAAAATATCGCGTGACATACGTACAAAAAAAAATGAGAGCCGTCGCGGGACGCCTGTCAGATGTGTAACATCGAAACTATTTTGCACATGTAATACGCATGAAAGGATAGTTTACGAAAGGAAATAAATATGGCATAATAAAAAATTAAAACCTTAAGAAGTTTTTCAGGAAAAGGTTGATTGTTTATTAATTAAAAATTTATGTTCATTAAATACAAAAGTTAAAAATTCAATATTTTTTTTTTAAATTGAGTCCACTCAATTATTTTAATCAGTGACTTCAGTAATAGTTTACTAGGGAGAGTATTGCAAAAAAATACTATAAAAATACGTTTCCATTTCTTGTTCGAATTTCGACAACAAACGATACTCGTAATTATAAAATAAGGTTACCCAAATACAGACGTAAGTAAGATGTTATATATAGAGCTGGTGACGTTAAACACTGCTTGTATATACCACCTATAACTGCCAATAGCTTATTAGATTTATTTAAGTAATTTCTGATAAAGTATTGCGATTTTTTTAATGCTCGTATTCAAAAGTCTTATAAAACTATGATTCGTACTCTCTTATACATGGCATATTGAAAATAACAGCTCAAATAAACTTATAAAATCCTGGTTCGTTTTTTTATTTTTGGTAGTATAGGATGCCTTTTTCAAAGCAGGAGTACGTCTGATTACAATCAGCAGCGCATCAATTGTTGATATTCGGTTTGAATGAAAACTTAGCCAGTATAAAATATTATGCTTACTTACTTACTTACTTCACGCACAATCCCTAACGGGGTAGCCAGAGAGAACAGATCGCCAAGTGTCACGAACCTTACATACCTCTTTCGCTTTTTTCAGGTTCATTAACTTCTTCATACATGCACGTCTAGGTATCCGAGTACTCTTGACCTTCCCCTCTTCGAGCAATTTGCTCACATGGTCTTCGAAAGTTAGTCTCGGTCTACCTCGACACCTTTTAATATTTACTTTCGCTCTATATATTTTCTTCACCATTCGGTCTTCACTCATTCGCTCAACGTGCCCAAACCATTGGAGTACGCCCCTATCAATTTTTGTGATAAGGTCATCTTTCAATCCTGCCATATTGCGAATCTCTTCGTTTCGCTTTCGATCGGCTATGGTAACGCCACACATTTTACGAAGAGATCGCATCTCCATTGCATTCAACTTGCTTTTATGCTTCTTCTGGCATACCCAGGTTTCGCTGCCATATAACAAAGTCGAGAACAGGTAAATGAAATTGTATACTTGGCGAGTGCTTTCAACCAGGATGGAAGATGTGATTTAGATGTGGATAGGCGCGTCGCTGCCGGAAACAGTCAATGGTGCCCTGAATGCATTAGTCAAAAGGCAAGGCGTGGTGAAGAGTGCACGCCTTGCAATACATAACGCAGTGTTGGTACCGACTTTGTTATATGGCAGCAATACATAAAATATTATGGTTGTAGATTATGTTGATTAGAGTTTGTTCCTCAGAGGTGACCACGCCCCTGTAGGCTCCTCTGCTTGTAGTGTCCATCGGGTGAACTATAGGCTCGTTTGTTAGTTTAATGTTAGAAAAAGCAAGAGACTGCCAAATTTTGTCGGTGCCAAGATTATGTTTATAAGCTATTTACATTCATTTATACAAGTGCTTACCGCTTAAGTTACCGCTTAAATTACCGCTTAAATTTTGACGGAATAACGCCGCGGTTGGATTCGACCGCTTGGGGGGCTGAGGGTTTAATTAGCTTATTTAAACTGCTATTTGAGCATTATATAAGTAACATAATATATAAAGTTAAAAGAAAAAAAAATAACATACATGTTTTTAAGTGCTTATATGTTATGTTTTTTATAGTTGGTTTTTGGCATTGGGCAAAGATGTTGCAAAAATATCTACACCCAAAAACTTATCATTAGGTATCGACATCAACCGTCGCAGTGGTATGCGATTGCCGGCATTAGTACGGCAATATGGTTCGAAGAACCGACAACCGATGGACAGATCTTCTACATAAAGAATTAGAAAAATGCATGTAGCTACTGCGTAGCTGACAAAAGTTATGAAGATTTAAAAAAGTTGATTTTGGCAGTCGGTTTCAATCATTATTACACAATGTAGATATTGATAAAGTTCCAATTCATGAGCGTTATGTTGGTTAATGTATATGCTAGGAGTATCCTAACTGGTTAAGCAAAAAAGACAGGATAGCAGTTTTTTCAGTCTTTGAAATTATCATTTTGTAACTATTTTTGTAAAAAGTAATCCTATTATAGTTCGAAGTATAATATATTTCATTATATTTATAACAGAAAATAATTAAACATATGTATTACACCGTTTATAATTATTGGAGCACTCGCGTGGGGCTACGGCACTTATTAAATAAAAGTAAAATACGATAAAACACAAATACGAAGGAAAAGCGTACATATGTCATATACCGAGTGACACTTTGACTGTTTTGATGCTTGACGGACGGATTCAGTTTTGCAAGTACTAAAGTAAAATAACGCTTTCCTATAATTTAACGCTACATGTTTAAGATGTTGCTCACAAACTAATAAGAGTACATGTTGCTGTATTAAACAAATAAATAAAATCCTATCCTTTAGTGTATTTTGATTATTTTGATGTATTAATTCATTAATTGAATGCTTGTTTTTATACATAACATATCATAAATAAAGTATTCTTATGAGTTTAGCTATTGTTTTTCCATACTCTGATCTTTTTCAGTATTACATGGCTACATTAAAGGTGCTATAGAGTGACTTCAAAGAGAAGAAATCACTTTAAATACTTGTAAACTTGATTATTTTTCGACAGCTGCTATGAAATGTTAATAGTTATTCAAAATTATTTTTTATTTTATTTAAATTAATAGAAATACTCTTATTTTTGTACAGCTTGGGGCACATTTTGGCCATCTCATTTTTGAAACTCAATTTACAATTAATTATTAGTTAAGACACCATATCACATTTTACAGAATAAACTTATTACTAATAAGCAAACTGTAAGCTCAGAGCGGCTTCAAATAGAAGCAATTAACATCACTGGTGAGATTGAGAGAGACACGGGTCTATTATTTAATAATTTTTTTTAGATTTTGTTGTTTCTTTTATACTTTGAATTATTTGAGTTGCTGAGTTGGTTTGATCCGCCTGAATAAGTTTTAATATCGAGTTTGTTGTAATAACAAACCGCCCTATTGTAAATTTCAGATTTTTTTCCCATAGAGTATACTTTCAAAATGATCCCTTAATAAATGCTTAAATTTGCAGCTCCGTTGCGCAGTGGCTTATTATTGACTTGCAGCTCTGAGGGGTGTGGTTTCAATTCCCGCACAAACAAGCGTTTATATAGCCTACAAATAAGTTTCCCGTGTCTGGATATTTATCCTTGTGCATATATAAGCTGCCTCCGTGATGACAAGCAGTATTACGATTGCGAGGAAGTGAGAATGTGTTTTCACTTTACTTTCAATGTCCTTACACACATTAGTGATTCCGAAAGAGTATTTAACAACTGCTGTATGACAGTGGCGTAAGGGAACCAACCAGCCGGTTTGTACCGTGGATGTCGTAAATGACGTGAATGGTTTCCCATTGACGCTTGTCGTCAGAAAGATGAAGTGGCTTTCGACAGATAGCGGTATAACCATTTTTTTTTCGGGACGGTGACGGGCGGCTGCGTCAAAGTTGTGACAAGCCTGATGCTGCTGTTGTCATCCCTGGTGGAGACCAGACGAAACGATTAAGGTAAATCCTCCCGACAAAGAGAGAGGCCATGTCTAGCATTGGATTTTTATAATTAGACGTTTTCTGAAATAAAATAATTTTTGAGTAATGAGGACATGCGAAATCAGATAATGTAAGAAATTAGTGATGAGAAATGTCTTGTGAACTGGAATTCATCATTTTAATGTCAATCAATTTAATTCTACTATTCAATTTTTTGCGAGCATATGGTCTTATATTTTCGTCCTAACATCTATCCGTTACTAAGAGAAACGCAGCAAGATTTTAAATTAATGTTTAAATCTAAGCTGTTATATATTTGAACTCAATAAAGGGCTGTAATAATAAATGAAGACAATCTTATTTCCAGTATTTAGCTCTTAATATTATTGGGAGGATAGTTGATAGAGGCTTAGCGCGAAGGTTAAATGCGAGCAACTTGAGCTCGGATACCCCTGACATCATATGAAGTTGACAGAAAATAATGGGCGTATCAAAAAAAAATAAATACCGTACCGCTTCTTTTTTTCGCTCTCAGGAATTATCATTTTTGTGTAATTTCAAATGCAAAAGTCCATTTTTTACCAAAAATATTATTATTAAATTTTTATTTAGTAATTGAGATATGTCAAATAAAACTATATTTATGGATTTTATCGCGTTTAATCAAATATATTGATTATCATTAAGAATATTATATATTAATTATGTTAAAAGTAAAGTAAAGTTACAGCCTATATACGTCACACTGCTGGACACAGGCCTCCTCTCATTTCTGAGAGGGTGTGGCGGCGCTGTCGTCGCGCCGCAAGTGAAACACACCGAAGCTTAAATCACGCTATCAACATTCCGAATCATAAACAGCATATATAGAACATCTCCGACTATCACATGGCCCGAGCACAAAAAAACTATCACATGGAGTGTTGGCCGCTCCCCGGGCAGAACACCTTGCCCGGCGGGAGATCTCCCCTTTTCCTTCTACGGCCACAAGGGTTTTAAGGCAAAGAAGTGTCCGCCGCGCTGCCCCAACGCGTGTTGGCGAACTTCACATGTCTTTGAAATATTTTTTTTTATTTCTCATTCTTCAGACATGTAGGTTTCCTCGCGATGTTTTCCTTTACCGCCGAGCACGTGGTAAATCAGCACCTAAAATTGCAATTAACAATTTCATTGGTGCCGGCGGGGATCGAACCCAGGTTACTCGCGTTCTGTTATATTTACGGCGAGCGTTAACCATCTGAGCTACCACGGCTCATTATAATATTATATTATAATTACATTAATTATATATTAATTATCATTAAGAAATCATTAAGTGAGATATGTTCAGCAATAGATTCCTGACATCTCTGAGATCATAAATGAAATGCCAGGGAGACTGCAAGTAAAGTCGTTACCAAATTGGCTCCTTAGATGCAATCATAATACACATAAGTGGTACAGCCATGGGTTGTAGCATACATGGGTTGCCTCGAACAGGGAAGGATTACGCAGGATACTAAATAAAATAGGTTAAATATAAGCTTAATGCGCAGCTGTGTTTCAAGTTTAGAGAACCGACTGGGAACGAGGCATTTCACCTTAGTTCTCGGGGGTAACAGCGCATTTCGATTCCTAATCAAGGATACTCACCATCAGATGGACTGTGCGCTCGTATGTCATCCTTATTCTATATAAAAAATATTTTCAGCAAAAAATGTTTACAATCTAGTAGAATATACCGATGACAACATAACTTGAGCCTAGCTCTTTCAGTAAAGTGTTATAAACTTAATGTTATATTTAAAGAGTACAAGCAGAATCATACGAAATTACTTGCCCCAAACCCATCATCATCATCATTATCATCATTACAGCCCTTCACAAGTCCACTGCTGAACATAGGCCTCCGTCAAGGAATGTCACAAAGCACCGTCCTGAGCCACCTGCATGCCCCAAACCCAGTTAGCAGTATTAACCAGTTACAGCGCTTTAATATAAAGGAATTGGACACTAAGTGTCCTATTACAAAACATAGTTTATAATTAGTTCATCATCAGTGTGTTTCAAGAAGTTCCACAGAAAATATGCAAATTAAAATGTAAATCAAAAAATTTAAATGTTAATATGCAAATTAAAATGGAGTTTCACAGCAAATGTGAAATTCGCAAGATTGTCGCGCTTCGGCTGAGGGACGAACTGCTATTTAGAAACAGATGGAAATTCTGCAACAAAAAGTTTAAGTTTTTAATTATATATGTAGAAATTGCAGAATTTATTTAGAAAACGCAAGAACATAACATAAATAATCGGTTATCTCACAATTGGTTTAATTTTTAAGTAATGGTAATGGTAAATATTTAAGTGCTTACATTATTCATAGATTTTATTCGGAAATTTTATCTATCAACAATCTGCATGGAGAATATTAATGATAGATGAAATAGATAAATATGCCACGTTCATTATAAACGTAATAATATGTTATATTCAAATATAAATAACAGCTTTTTTACCTCGATGATATTTAAACAAAATTCCATAAAATAATATTTTACAAGCATCTGTTTAATAAAAAGTTTGTAGAACACCTTTAGCCTGTAGGTCTTCATCCACAGATTACCCCCTAAGACATCATTATCACTGACTGTGAATTTGTAATGGCCGAAGTAAAGTCACCTTTACGTTCAGAACTAAATGTGCTTGCTATTTATCATATGCACAGCGCCCTCAAAACCGAGGTACGTTATACAAGGTAAACTAAAAATATTGATGTTTAAACTCTGGTATGCATACTGGGCTTAGGTGTGACATGGACTCTAAACATAACCTTTGATTTGTCTGTGTTTACCTCAATACCTCACCGTGTAGTGGCTGTTCATAAATATCCACTACCCCATATCATCCTGCGGATGTCCTAAGAGGCGACAGAAGGACACAAATCAAGATACGGGCAGCAGTATCTCTCTAATAACGAATAAAATAAAAATAAAGCTGTGGTTGCCAAACCACTTGCCAAGTTTGGCAACTATTTGAAAAACATCTGGGACAATCTATGAGGGAAACTATATTCAACAGGGACTATAACAGACGGTAAGGGTAACGCTAACGGTGACCTCGAAACCTATTTGTTAGGAGATGATATAAAAGTTATTGGACAAAGTTGTAAGGTCATAAACTTGAAAGTCTTAAAATATTAGGCATAAGTTTTTTTTTATGTTAGCTGTAGAGGTTGAATTTGTTGTTTAACAGTAGAGTCGGGATGGGCAATAATGATGATGATACTATTCGCAAATTCATGTTTACTGATAAATTGAACATAATGCTTAGATATCGTAGTAGGTACATAATATATTAACAAATATATGAAAAAATGTGGTTTACAAAGCATTATAATAAAATTAAATTTATTATCCATCATCTACAGGATTTAGAATATTTTTACGTAAAATACCAATACTGGGGACGAGAAGCAGCTCCAAAGATGGGGGACGTCTGGTGCTGCGATCGCCAATCCCCCTGTAAGCGTGGTGATTAAAGAAAATCTAAATAAACGTATGAGGCCCAACAGAGGACTAGCAGGCTATGATGATGATGATGCATAATCAGTTATTTTGTATGAACATTGTTCAAAGATACGTGATAGTGTGTGGCTCACACTACTTAAGTCATTATAATTCAACTTTTACAACAAAATTTTTCAGAACGTATCTTCTCCATTCTCCATGTACCTGTTCAATATTTAGTTCAACACTGCGCATTGTTTGACCTGTTCGCAAAAAATGCATACTATCAGCGACCATAGCAGTGCAGCTTGCAGAGAAACGATCGATGATTCTGAAAATGGTAACGTATAACGTGTCTTTTACATAATGGTGATCGTCAATTCACTTGCTAAACGCGATGATTACAGTAATTCCTACATTCTATTGAAGCCGCCTGTATTAACCTTTGTATTAATTATTATTTGTTGTTCCGTTGTAAAATTAAAAAGTCTGAAACACTTGTTGGCAGCATCATGAACCGCGTAGCCGTGCGTAAGCAAAGCCATTCCTATATAAAGTAAGAGGCGACAGAGGGAAACTAAACGAGAAGCTGAAGCAGCAGCATCTTCCCGATAACAGCTGAATAAAAAAAATAACTGCTGTTGACAACCCGGTGGCCGAGCATGGCAACTGCGATAATTATCTCCCCTTTGAGACAATCTATGGGAGAGACCTAGGTTTAGCAGTGGACTATTGATTGGTGGTAGTGGTAATGGTAAGTGGTATCAATAAATAACTTTTGAATACCACATTCTTAACATTATCAGATTATTAACCTTTCAACGTAAGGCCACTTACTCCGTACCATAATTTTACTACGAGCATTGTATTGTACATGCAAGAATCTTGTATGAAAGTCTGAAAATATCTCCTTTTTTCCTTTTCGGTTAATCAAAGAGCTCTGCAGGATCAATTAACCGTGAAAAGAGTGTGCTTCTATGTTAGGAAGATCCATTTTAGCCAAAGCGAATGAAATCTAGAAATATTTTTCTTTTTTTAACGAAAGTCTGCTTAAGCTTGGTAAGTACAGCCTAAATGGTAAAAGCTTGTCTCAAATCTTAATTTAATGAATTTTATTTTCATCAAACTACGAGTATAATATGCTGATTTCAGTACACAATCAAATCAAATTTAATGCCTTCTGGTGTCACTGAAATTGATATTATAATTTTACGCATTCTTTTTCTTTTTATTTTTTTATGTATCTATATTTTATTATTTCATTACGTATAATTAATAATAGTATTTACAATTAATATTTATTACATACAATATAAAAAAATATAATATAGAAAAACTGAAATTAAAATTTTAAATTATCATTAAGTCCTGCTTCCCGTGGTATCGTACCAAGAACGCTGGCTGCGTTTCCTTGCTGAATAGCTATACTTAGCCTTGGAGCGAGAAAATACCAGGCCTCTTGGCACCAGAGCGACGATCACGGATACTGCACACGGATACTGTCCTTGGGGTCCACGTGCAGTGAAGTTCTTAAAGGAAGTTCACTGCACGTGGACCCCAAGGACCGATAGTCTCTACAGCAAATGGAAAAAATATGTAGTCATTTCTTAATAACTCATATTAGCGCCATTACTCAATTCAGCTATCTCTGATGCCGCACTGGCTCTAAAAGATGTACCTTTGAGATGAGAGGCCGCCAAAGTGTTAACGAAAGTAGCATCCCACACTAGGGCTTTACATCTATCTCGAGGGACCAAAGTCATACCGTCGAGTCTCTTGCCATCGTCTCTAAATATCCCGCCAAGGCTCTGAAACCGAGGTAATATTTATGGAGATAAGAGCCCTTTGAATGAATTCGTTCAAAGAACCGTGTCGGAAACCTACCTGCACTTTTCTTACATGAAAGTGCGTGGAGCCCAAACCATCACTACCACAGCACTTAGGTTACAAATTTCACGCTCCTAGACGGATTCCTACGGCGATGCGCAAGCTTTCCTCATCAAACAATGTGCCGAGATTACTTGATGGGATAACGTGTAACCAGTTACGCGCAGATTTCATACATAACCGGCAGTGAATAATAATGAAAATGTTTTGAAGACATCTGAATTTCGACAGTTCGCACTGGATCAGTTGAACTTTGGGACATGCTTTTCCTGTTTCCTTCCTTCTCAGAAATGAGAGATGCTTTGTTCCCTAGCACTCATAATAAATGAAGTTATCAAATGAAAAAGACACAGCTTATGTCAACAGTTTGGATACAATAAAAGTGTGGTTTGCTGAAAATGGGTGATTCATCACCTGTCTTAGGATAGCTTTCTCTTGCATTATCTTTAACGACTTTTACAACTAATGAAATTTATGATTTTATTCTAAGATTAACTGGATGCTATCATCTTTGTTGATCATAATCATCTTTAACAAAGACCATGTGTAACGTCCGTATCACATATAATATATGGACGTTACACATGCCGGTAGTTGTTGCGAGCACTAAGCTAGAAATTTTTGACGAGTGTTTTTAGGACAAAAATAGTCTGACTGGGTAAGTCCTTATGTAAAGTAAGGGGTTTTTATGCATGGTAAACTTAGAAATGAGGATATCCACAGTAGAACCAGAGCAACTAACATAGCCTAATGGAAAAGTAAGTTGAAGTGGCAATGGGCCGGCGATATAGATTGAAGAGTAACCGATGGGGGTGAATGGTTCTCGAGTGGCGGCCTCGTGCTGGTGGTGAAGTGTGGGACAGCCTCCAACTATATGGAGTGACGACCTGGTAAGAAATGCTGGAACTCGATGAATGCAGGTGGCTAAGGGCCGTGTTTTGTGGCGTTTGTATGGGGTTGTTAATAATCCCTATATGAATAAATATTCAATATATCCGCGGAAGAAACGTTGTACCAACAATTGTGGATGAAATTTAAGCAACTAACTATTGAAAGTTATTGTATACAACAAGCCAAGCATATCAATATTGCTGCGGCTGGCGGCGCTCCAGGCCATTAGGCGGATCACAAAGCTTTAGCTGAAGCGTATTTCTCAATATTAGAAACAAACTACTGACAAGTTATATACAACATATATATGTCGCATATAACGAATGCATGAATTTTAAATACTTACCTAATGTTCCCTCATTATTCCCATTCCCGTGACATCCTTTACTATATCTTACTGATCATAGCGTGATGTACCTAAAATTATTTTTATTATTTATATTACCTTCATTGAATTTAATCAAAAAAAAGAAAAACATGATTTCTTAAATTTACGCGAACACTAAACATTGAATAAAACTATTATTTACGTATTTTATCGCGTTTAATTACTTTAATTTATTTTTATTAGTATCCCGACGTTTCGGGTGCTTTACAGCACCCATGGTCACGGGGGGGGGACTGAGATGTTTGACGTCCCAATGTCATAGTTAGTCCGGTTACCTTCAGTTTTTAAGCTATTGCATAGCTTCTATCGCGGGCCTTGAGCACGGGCACCGAATCCAGAAATTTATTCCGCCGTAACGAAAAAACCTCACGCTCCCCCACTCCAACGGGCACGGAGATGTGGCTTGAAGGCCGTGCATTGTCTAACGTCGTTTCTTTTCAGCAGTCTTCGACACGGTGTTTGTGTGCGTGCAACTAGACGTATTTTACGACTCTACGAAGCTCGCACGAATCGAGACGAGCTGCTCCGAAATCGGACGAATACATAAGCAGCTGTTTATGAGAAAGTATATAGGTATTTATGTACAACAGTGAATAGCTATACTTGTAAAATTTGTGTATAAAGTGTTTTGAATATGAATGAACAAAGTGCATTTATTATTTATTTATTTAATAAAAGAAATTCATTTGTTTTCTTATCGGTCACCACGTTCAAAAAGTGTAACTTGAATTAATATCAAAGAAAAAGAAATACTGCATAAATAAAATAAATAAATAATTATAATAGCATAAGTTGATATGATGATGATGATGATGAATGATGATAATGAAGTTGATACAAAATGCTATGCAATAGCTTTACCGCGGTAGTCCCCGAGTGCCACACGTCTTTTTTTTAATATTAATTTTTTGGTCCAATTTACGCAAAACGAGCTTATAGATCCCAAGCAGATGGTAGCACCCAACAATCTTATATATTGAAATTTGGATGTTTTTTAATTTCAATAGCCTCGCGTATCATCCTTGGTAGAAATCGGTGTTCTTTTGCGAGAATTTGTGGTTTATCAAATCTAATGTAGTGGTGGGGACGATCTTGAACATGTTCGCAGACTGCAGACTTCCCGGGGCGTCGGTGCTTCACATCAGATATATGTTCCTTCATGCGGGTTTTTATAGATCTCTTTGTTTGACCTATGTAAGAGAGACCACATTCACAATCTAGCTTGTACACAACTGCAACTTGTAGAGGAATATTACATTTTATGGATGGTAAAAATTGACTAATCTTCTTCAGCGGCTTGTAGTATGTCTTAATGGACGCTCGCTTCAAGATGTAGCCAATCTTGTCCGTGACTCCTCTGACATATGGTAGTAGAGCAGGCGCGCGCTCGACTGTGGCTGGCTTCACTCGTTCACCGTGACGTGGGCGCGGGACCCGAAGCTTGTTGTCTTGCAGTACTTGCTTGACGTGCTGAACCGTGGCCAGATGTTTTCTGTCACAGATCCCTCGTGCTCTCTGAAACAAAGATTTACCCACGGTAGCTAACTGTGAAGGATGATGGTGAGATTCACCATTTAAATATCGGTTGGTATGGGTCTTTTTCCTATACACAGTGTGACCAATAGTGTTATCAGGATTTCGGATGACTAAAACATCTAGGAAGGCTAAAGAATTATTTGTCTCTAACTCCATTGTGAATTGTATTTTAGAGTTTATGGAGTTAAGGTGGTCTAAAAAATGCTGTTACTTTATCAGATGGTAAAATTGTGAAAGAATCGTCTACGTACCGCTTGTGGAACCTTGGATTTACAGGAACCAAAGATGATACGCGAGGCTATTGAAATTAAAAAACATCCAAAGTTCAATAGAGAAGATGGTTGGGTGCTACCATCTGCTTGGGATCCTATAATTAACAAAATTAAACCCAAACCCAAGCATACCATTGCAAGACTTCATGATACTATAAGCTCGTTTTGCGTAAATCGGACCAAAAAATTAATATTTAAAAAAAACTGAAGGTAACCGGACGAACTATGACATTGGGACGTCAAACATCTCAGTCCCCCCCCCCGTGACCATGGGTGCTGTAAAGCACCCGAAATGTCGGGATAATAATAAAAATAAATTAAAGTAATTAAACGCGATAAATCCGTAAATAATAGTTTCATTCAAGAAAAACATTATTTAAAAATAAGCACACCAAATATTTGGTATGTTTCATATCACTTTCTAACAATTTTTTGATCATCAGACTAAACTTTTTCAATTAGTTCGATTCAGTTTTATTTGACAATTATCTTAT
>CAJQZP010000177.1:0-52027 GCA_907164705.1 Parnassius apollo
ATATTCCTTCTATATCCTCTTACGTCACGCAATTTCTTAGATTAAAAGGATGTCAATGATTTAATTTGATTTGATTTTGATTGTTTATGGTCCGATCTCGATCGGAAACAATAATTAAAAAAGCTGAAGGTACTCCGGGTCCCATTGACTCGGCTACCGATCTAATCAGATCATACAATACCTACCTTACGTCGGCTCTGGTACGGGTCGAATTAGATCAGGTCGGATCAGAAGTACTGCCTTATGAAAAAACTATTTTTTCCTTTAAAACAAAACCAAAGACAATATGCAATAGATAATAGTATCAAAGACAAAGATATGCTCTTTTATTTTAAACCATAACCTGGCAATGTTTCTTAAAAAAAAAAAAGAAATCACTCTGAACTTTCGGCGTTCCACGTGTAGTTTTGATGAAGGTTCTCAGTCTTTTTTATAGAATTTTATATTTGTGTCTGGACTAAAAACGAAAGTATTATACTTTTTTTATATTCCTTGTAATATAGTGAACACGTAGATATATAATTTGTGGTATAAAAAGTGAAAAGTAAATTGCCAAAAGTACTTCAAAACCTGAAAGACCTATTTTGGCGGTTGGGTCATAAATGTGTTATTTTTCAAATTCTCATTTATTTTTCGTGTAAAATGTAAGTAAAAATAGTTTTTCTTACATATTTCAAATAACTTGACGTTGTATTTATTTCAAATTCACACATAATTATTTTTTGAAATATTGTTCTAAATGTCACACAGATAAAATATTATTATTGTTTTTTTTTAATTTTTTAATATTTTAATATTTTGGTATGAGTAACGAATGGAAACATATAAAACATAAAAATATACCTATTTCCAAACATTTTCATATAAATTTTCTCCAAAAAAAAAGTGTAGAATTCAAATTAGTAGTAATTTTGTCACTAAAATTGAAGTGTATGCTACTAGTATGCTATACAGGGTAATTTATGTATTTTATTACAATTTCTAGCAACCAAAAATAATTTTATTCGATAGTTTATACATTCAACAAGAAATCCTGTAAGTTTTATCCATAAATATTGTCTCAAAGTGAAAATATAGCAAAATTTGCAATATAGCAAAAAAATTTTCTAACTTACAAATTTTCCCGCCATTAAGGTCCCGAGCGAACGGGAGTATAACATGTCGCGCGCTGTCAGAGCTAATGACATCGGGACGTCAGTCATCTCTCAGTCCCCCGTGACCATTGGTGCTGGAAAGCGCCCGAAACGTCGGGAATTAAAAATAAAAAAGTAAAAATAAACGCGATAAAATCCGTAAATGTAGTTTTAATAATGTGTAGTGTTCGCGTAAATATAAGAAATCATTACATAAGGGTTATATTCTACATTCACCAAAAATATACAATGAAAAGGTAATGTTTTGCTTGGTAGTATTCCCTTGCTCTCTCCTCGAGATTCCATCTGGGTCAGACCCATTTACCTACTTTTGTCGCCAAATAGTAGCGCGCATCATGTTGTGTTTCAGTTTGAAGGACATAGAGAGCAAGTGTGATTGGCATAGAGACAAGCTGTTAGACATTCCAACTTAGTCTTTAGAGTTATTGAACGTAGGGTACGAAGTTGGCTGCAGGTGTCCGTGAACTACAGTAGCTACTGTTATATGGTGATTCTAATAAGAGTACACTAACGGTAAGTATATGCAGCTTTCATTAGACAAAAATTTCTTGAGTTAACTCAGTAAAAGAGGCGCAGTTTTCAGCGCCGGCACATTGCGTTAACTGAAAATTGGGCCAAAGCGCATTATATTAAGCTCATCTGTCAACTCAGCCATCTGTAAAAATAAAAGCCTGTGGCCAGTACGTAAAATAAAATGTAAAAATTAAGGATTACCTAAATAAAGGTACCATGTAACACTGCCTTTTAAATTTCACGGAACTGCAGTCTATAAAAGTAATGTTAAATAACAACACCTTTAGAATTCCCGGTTCTGCTTTGTGCATATCAACACATTTTAAAGAGGTGAGTTAAGATGCTACCTTGAAAATTTTGAGGGTTTTCTATTTCACATATCTTTTTAAGTTATACAGATTATGGACCAAATTTCACGGAATTTTTGTGAGGCATAGTAAATAAAGATATCTAAGTCCTCGTTATCCATTTTTTAATACATTACAAAATTTTGTTAAAAAAATAAAAATGTTGTATTTAGTTTTTTATTCCGAGCGCGTGCTCGGTATAGCTTTCTCATAACTTGCGTATTATGAAATCATTTCATCACTTTCATTTCGATACTCCGTCAGTCGTCCGTGAGCTACGCCGTCAAAGAAATAAGCCACGCTATCAAAACTGTGATTCATTTTCAATTTATCCTCTTAACATAATATAGAAAAGCCTCTGCTTAGCTCACTGAGTGACCTTGAGCTTTCTCATACGGTCAGCAGTAATGGACCACGTGTCAGATCCATATGTCATCATTGGCACCACGCACTGGTTATATAATTGTGTTTTCAAGTCTTTAAGAATACTTGACGAGATGTGTCGTATAAAAACAGAGCTATAATAATAAAAAGCTGCACGTTCGTCATGCATCTAATCCCCACAGAGGTAGGCAGTCTCTAGTCTTTTTGTACTCTGCTTACGCCTTCAGGGATTGTCGAGTAGCTTGCTGCTTTTTACTAGTTCAACCAAAAAATATCATCAACATTGCGGTGGCTGAGCAGTCAGCTGCTTCACCTGAGAATGCCCCCGTGTAGAGGAGAAACACGTGTCGTATTATCGTCGGTGGTGTGTCTCTCCTAGTGTAGTGGTGGTTGGAGTAGTGGTCCTGGGATGAGTAGTGACGGGGATGGTGCACGCAATTGAGAGAGGGCGGGTGTTGCTCTTAAAACTAGTTAAGACACCATTTTATTTCATTGAGCGGATATACACAAGGTAATTTTTACCATCTTTAACTTATTACGTTATATAATATTCTTTTAGTTATTAATATGGATTTAGATTTAGATATTGAATTACAACTTAAATGGAACATTTTAAAAACACCCAAAACAAAAACAGTTGATGATCTTCAAACGGCTGAACGGATTTCGATAAACTACTTTTGAATAAAAAAAAATCGCATCAAAATCGGTTCACCCATTTCAGAGCTACTGTGCCACAGACAGACACACCTTATTTTTGTTTGTAACACGAATGGGTCTGCTCGACCGGGGAAGGACCACGCTTTCACGGAATTAATTTCCACGATGAAATCCGTAAAAACTAGTTGCACTTAGTTGATAGCTTTTAAATTAGATAGGTTCATTTTTAACCCCGACGTAAAAGGGGAGTGTTACAAGTTTGACCGCTTTATACGTGGTGGAGCCTTGCTACAGTTATATTAGTAGTATAGTTGTAGTACGAATGGCTCGGCACGACCGAGGAACGACCATACTCTCACAGAATATCAGCGTAAAATAGCAGCTTAATGCTGTTGTTTTGCGTATGGTGACATTGGATATCTGGGGACCCTCTTGACTGTAAACGAGGCATTCCATTGTGGTCATCAGGTGTGACAACGCATCTGCATTTTGATTTCTTAATCGAGGAAAGATGCAGTTATTTTTGAGTCACAGCATCCACTTATCATCAGGCGGATTGCGTGCTCGTTTGTCACCCTTATTCTATAAAAAAATACAGTGTGAGTACAATGTGATTAGTACAAGCTTACAGAGTATTAGTACAGAGTATTAGTACAGAGTATTAGTACACGAATATTTCTCTTATAACTGAATCTATACACATCAATACGCATAAATAAAATTGAAGTTTCTGTCTATAATATCCAAATATCTGCCTTTTTATCGAGCTCTGGGTCAGGTCATAATTTCTCTTTATCGACAGTAGAAATTTGTATTTTAAAGGTGGCGGCAATGGTCAACAGAACGAAACCTACCCATGCGATCTACTAGGCGCAAAAATTTAAACTGTCGGTGGTACCCATCAGTAAACTAGGCGTAAAAGGGTAGGTCGCTTGATAGCCTATCGCAATATACATATACTCTGACTAATGTGATATGTGGTCAAACACATACTAGATTGATGTGTGTAATGAAGACGAAAAACAATATTTTAACAGAAGTAATTGTCGATTGAACATTTTATTAATTAAAAGGCAACAGGCAGAAACCCACCTATTTCTGTAATTTGATCCAATATACATACACGATCGCACAGAGTTCGATTCCCATAGAAACCTGTGGAAATACAAACAAAAAAAATTTTGTTATTAATTTACGAAACATTGTTAGGAAACCTGCGTGTTTTTAGAAATTAAATTAAATATTTTTTAAGAATTGACTTATACATTAGATAAAATTACTGGCTGGCTACATTCCATAATTTGCAACTTAACCTTAATAAAACTAAAATTATTCAATTTAAACCCTACCAAAAAAACTGGTTTACAAATATCTTTTAACAATAAAAACACAAAACTAAAAACTGTTGACCCTGGCACTTTGTTAAGAATAGTCATCCAGGTCTATTCTTTTGTATGTGCTGTTTCTAACACATTTGAGTTGGAAACAGCACATACAAAAAGTTGCAAAAACAATATCCTCATTTATTTATGCTCTGCAACACCTTGTTACCGTGTAGTGGCGGTTAAGAATATCCACTACCCCATATCTTCCCGTGGGTGTCGTAAGAGGCGACAGAGGGAGACAGGCAGGAGATGGGCAGCAGCATCTTCCTGATAACAGCAACTGTACAACAGGAAACTGCGGTTGCCAACCCGCTCTCCAAGCGTGGCAACTATGGCAATATACTCCCCATGAAGAATTACACAAATAGACGGCCCCCAGTTCCCGGCGGCCCCGCTATTCCTGACTACGGTGGCGACCATGTTAACGGCGGGGCAAGGGGTGCTAAGAATCTCCGGTGGAGGTTTCGTTGCCACCTAAATCGACTCGACCTTGTAACATTTAACACACGCACCCTGAGTACTGACCAGAAGATCCTGGAGCTGGAAGAAGAGATAGACAAGTTGCGCTGGAATATTATAGGATTAACCGAGGTCCGGAGAGAGGGGGAGGACACGGTGATTCTCGAATCCGGCAACCACCAATCACCGGGAGGGCGACCATCTGTCCCAAGCAGGTGTTGGATTTATCATCCACAAGTCTCACGTTAACAAAGTTTTGAAGATAGGGAGTGTATCGACGAGGATTGCGTACCTTATACTCAGAATCACCAAACGGTATTCGCTGAAGGTCATACAGGTTTACGCGCCAGCGTCGGAACATCCCGATGAGGAGGTAGAGGAAATGTATAAGGATATTTCTAGAGCCATGCATTCTTCCAAAACTCACAATACTGTGTTAATGGGAGACTTCAACGCAAAACTGGGCACAAGAAAGAACGGTGAACTGAAGGTAGGGAAATTTGGGCTAGGGCAACGGAACCCAAGGGGCAAGCAGCTGGACGACTTCACGGAGACAGAGGGACTTTTTATGATGAACTCGTTCTTCCAGAAGCGGCCCCACAGAAAAGCTACTGGACTGGAAAGGATACGGTTTTAACATCAATGGCGAGTATATTACTCACCTTCGATTTGCCGACGATATAGTCCTTATAGCAGAATCGCTGGAGGACCTAAGCACTATGCTCAATAACCTCAATGGTGTCTCCCAACGGATAGGTCTTAAGATGAACATGGATAAAACAAAAATCATGTTTAATGTCCTGTCACACCTATGCCGGTAGTTGCACTATGCTCGAAGTTGTTGACGAGTACGTTTACCTGGGACAAATAGTCCGACTAGGTAAGTCAAACTTCGACCGAGAGGTCAATCGACGGAGTCAACTCTGCTGGACAGCGTTCGGGAAATTACGACACATCTTCTCGTGAGGTATACCTCAAAACTGGATTGTACAACCAGTGCGTGTTCGCGTGAACGCTCAAGGTCGCTCAGCGAGCTATGGAGAGGGCTATGCTCGGAGTTTCTCTGCGTGATAGACTCAGAAATGAGGATATCCGCAGTAAAACCAGAGTGACTGACATAGCCGAACGGATTAGTAAGCTGAAGTGGCAATGGGCCGGCCATATAGCTCGAAGAACCGATAACGATGGGTAAGAAAGGTTCTCGAGTGGCAGCCTCTGTACCAGTAGGCGTAGTGTGGGGCGACCCCCCCACTAGATGGAGTGAGGACCTGGTAAGATATGCAAGAAGTCAATGGATGCTCAGGACCGTGCTTTGTGGCATTATTTGGGGGAGGCCCATGTTCTGCAGTGGACTTGTGAAGGGCTGTAATGATGATGATAATGATGAACACCTTAAACGTGTGACAGTTTTTGAGACTGCCCTTGCGTCTTACTATGCACATGCTCATTCCGTACTCTCCTAGGGCATCATCTTGTGGGGAAACTCTTGTAATGTAAACAAATTATTTATATTACAAAAGAAGTGTCTACGAATATTAACAAATTTGGACAAATGAAATCATGTAAACCCCACTTCATCAAAAATAAAATTTTAACACTTATCTCTTTATACATCCTCGAGTCTTGTAAATTCGTTAGGAAACACACAAAACTCTACCCATCTATTAAAAAAACTAAAAAGAAATAATAGAAATTTATATACGATTAAGTTCTCCAAATTAAAATTAGTTTCAAATAGCCCTCACGTTACGTCAATAAAAATCTATAAACATTTTCCGAATTCCATAAAAATCCTGGAAAATCCTGTGCCGTTTACGAAACAGTTAAAAAAAATCTTATTAATAAATGCTATTATAATTTAAATGAATTTTTTGACAGTAAATAACGACAAAGTAAGAATACTTCGACTAGGTACATTGTATTTCAAATTAAATTAATTTATATAAAATAATATTGAATGTTGACGATATGATATTTTATAATTTATGTTTAAAAATTAGATAATACGAAAATAGTTAACCCTCTAGTGTAGCTATGCCCTTGCAGTGCGTCACACGTATATCTATCAAAATTGTACCATCTTAAATTTGTAATGTGACTTTCAATAAATAATTTGAATTTGAAAAAAATAAAGGGAGACGGATTTACAGACTCATAGTGCCTAGAAGAATCATTTTTATAGTGAAATTTTCTGGTGTTACGATTTCAATAACACTTAATCTAGATGTGATGATGATTTGAATACAAAAATATAGAACGATATTATACAACATTTTATAGTTTAGTATTAAATTTGTTGTATTTAAAATAATATCGAAATAATACGTGTGTGTACAAGTTAATATAATTTAATTTACACTAAAACCAAAGTTATGTTTATTAAAAAAACGATTTAAACTCTGTAAATACCAGATACAAGCCAAAGTCATACCAGTTAATAGACTCCAAACAGTCTGTGGTTCCACCATATGGCAAATTATACGCTTTTACAAAAAATCCCTAAAAACTTGCACGACCTATACTTTAAAATAAAGAAAAATTACTAAGTGGAAATTGTGTATGGTGGTAAGGTTTAACTATTGGAAGCAACCACTCACTGGGTAGAAACCAGTCGATACCAAATCGCGGCAAAATTGCAGCTGTGTGTTCGCGATAGTTACTTGTGAGCAAGTGATAAGAGCGTTTCTAAAAAAGGGAACGATTTGAACTCGGGACGGTTTAGGCGACCAATTTATATGCATGACATTTGTAGTACGCACAATTTGTTAGGCATAAACCATAAACTAAATATGTTACTAAAAATAAATAAGTTAACTAATATTTTATCTAATAAACTAATAAATAAGAAAACAATATGGACAGTTTATTGATTTTAACCCCGGAAATGAGGTGATCGTCACCATGATGTTTCTAGATTATTTCGTATTTTGTTGTGTAACATAACATATAAAATTAATTAATATTTAAAGAAAAGTCTTGCTGATTCTTCCCAGAACTTTTCCGAACTAGTGGTAAAGGCATAAATTACCTACTTCTAATAAGTATTATTTCGTAAGTCATCACTGGCAATACGCACTGGTTGTACAATCTAGTTTTTAGGGTTCGAGGTATACCCGACAAGAAGATGTGTCGTAATTTCCCGAACGCTGCCCAGCCGTGTTGAATCCGTCGATTGATCTCTCGGTCGAAGTTGGACTTACCAGGTCTGACTATTTGTCCCAGGTAAACGTACTCGTCAACAACTTCGAGCATAAGACACGCAAGAAGTCGATGGATGCAGGTGGCTCAGGACCGTGCTTTGCGGCATTACTTGGGATAGGCCTATGTTCAACAGTAGACTTGTGAAAGGCTGAAATGATGATGATGATTATGAAGTATTATTTTAATCTATATTGAAAATAAAACATATAATATTCGATTCTAGCCTGTAAGTAAGTTATCCGAGTTATTTCAGACACAAAAAATGAAGGAGAGAAGTTATAACGAAGCAGATTAAAGATACAGCAAATCTATCGCCTTACGTCCTTTCAATTAACGCGTGTCCAACGGATCCACAGACGGTGATCTTAATTAAATATCGCTCGCTTAATTTCTTTACGAATCAATCGTTATATTTGTTTGTTAAATTATTACAGCCTATCACAAGTGCAAAGCTGCACATAAGCCTCCGCCATAGATTCTTCCATAGGGAGAAATTACCATAGTTGTCATTCTTGGTGGGAGGGTTAGCAACCGCAGTTTTTTTATTTAAAGTTAAAAAGTTAAAGTTACAGCATATATATATATATATATATATACGACCCACAGGCCTCCTCTCACATCTGATAGGGTTTTAGGGCAATGAAATGTCCGCCGCGCTGCCCCAATGCGTGTTGGAAAACTTAACGTATTAGAAAAAAATTTGTTGTTATTTCTCGGACGTGCAGGTTTCCTCAATATTTTCCTTCACCGCTGTGCTCATGGTAAATCAGCGTTCAAAATTTCAATCAGCAATTTTATTGGTGCCGGCGAGTATCGAACCCGGGTTGTTCGAGTACCGTGAAATTTACAGCAAGCGTTTAACACCTGAGCTACCAAGGTTACAGTTTTTATTTATTCTTTGGTTATTATCAGAAGATTTTGCTGTCCACCTTCTTTTTCAGTCTCCCTCTGCCGCCTCTCACGACACCCACGGCACAATATGGGGCAGTGGATACTCCTACACCGCCACTACACGGCTAGTATTTTTATTGTTGTCATCAGGAACATGCTGTCCGTGTTCTGCTTCAGTCTCGCTCTGCCGCCTCTCACGACACCCACGGCACGATATGGGGCAGTGGATATTCTTACACCGCTACTACACGGTTAGTATTTTTATTGTTGTCATCAGGAACATGCTGTCCGTGTTCTGCTTCAGTCTCCCTCTGCCGCCTCTCACGACACCCACGGCGCGATATGGTGCAGTGGATATTCCTACACCACCACTTCACAGTTAGTATTTTTATTGTTGTCATCAGGAACATGCTGTCCGTGTTCTGCTTCAGTCTCCCTCTGCCGCCTCTCACGACACCCACGGCACGATATGGGGCAGTGGATATTCTTACACCGCCACTACACGGTTAGTATTTTTATTGTTGTCATCAGGAACATGCTGTCCGTGTTCTGCTTCAGTCTCCCTCTGCCGCCTCTCACGACACCCACGGCACGATATGGGGCAGTGGATATTCTTACACCGCCACTACACGGTTAGTATTTTTATTGTTGTCATCAGGAACATGCTGTCCGTGTTCTGCTTCAGTCTCCGTCTGCCGCCTCTCACGACACCCACGGCACGATATGGTGCAGTGGATATTCCTACACCACCACTACACGGTTAGTGTTTTTATTGTTGTCATCAGGAACATGCTGTCCGTGTTCTGCTTCAGTCTCCCTCTGCCGCCTCTCACGACACCCACGGCACGATATGGTGCAGTGGATATTCTTCCACCGCCACTACACGGTTAGTATTTTTATTGTTGTCATCAGGAACATGCTGTCCGTGTTCTGCTTCAGTCTCCGTCTGCCGCCTCTCACGACACCCACGGCACGATATGGTGCAGTGGATATTCCTACACCACCACTACACGGTTAGTGTTTTTATTGTTGTCATCAGGAACATGCTGTCCGTGTTCTGCTTCAGTCTCCCTCTGCCGCCTCTCACGACACCCACGGCACGATATGGTGCAGTGGATATTCTTCCACCGCCACTACACGGTTAGTATTTTTATTGTTGTCATCAGGAACATGCTGTCCGTGTTCTGCTTCAGTCTCCCTCTGCCGCCTCTCACGACACCCACGGCACGATATGGTGCAGTGGATATTCCTACACTACCACTACACGGTTAGTGTTTTTATTGTTGTCACCAGGAACATGCTGTCCGTGTTCTGCTTCAGTCTCCCTCTGCCGCCTCTCACGACACCCACGGCACGATATGGTGCAGTGGATATTCTTCCACCGCCACTACACGGTTAGTATTTTTATTGTTGTCATCAGGAACATGCTGTCCGTGTTCTGCTTCAGTCTCGCTCTGCCGCCTCTCACGACACCCACGGCACGATATGGTGCAGTGGATATTCCTACACCACCACTACACGGTTAGTGTTTTTATTGTTGTCACCAGGAACATGCTGTCCGTGTTCTGCTTCAGTCTCCCTCTGCCGCCTCTCACGACACCCACGGCACGATATGGTGCAGTGGATATTCTTCCACCGCCACTACACGGTTAGTATTTTTATTGTTGTCATCAGGAACATGCTGTCCGTGTTCTGCTTCAGTCTCGCTCTGCCGCCTCTCACGACACCCACGGCACGATATGGGGCAGTGGATATTCTTACACCGCTACTACACGGTTAGTATTTTTATTGTTGTCATCAGGAACATGCTGTCCGTGTTCTGCTTCAGTCTCCCTCTGCCGCTTCTCACGACACCCACGGCGCGATATGGTGCAGTGGATATTCCTACACCACCACTACACGGTTAGTATTTTTATTGTTGTCATCAGGAACATGCTGTCCGTGTTCTGCTTCAGTCTCCCTCAGCCGCCTCTCACGACACCCACGGCACGATATGGGGCAGTGGATACTCTTACACCGCCACTACACGGTTAGTATTTTTATTGTTGTCATCAGGAACATGCTGTCCGTGTTCTGCTTCAGTCTCCCTCTGCCGTCTCTCACGACACCCACGGCACGATATGGTGCAGTGGATATTCCTACACCACCACTACACGGTTAGTGTTTTTATTGTTGTCATCAGGAACATGCTGTCCGTGTTCTGCTTCAGTCTCGCTCTGCCGCCTCTCACGACACCCACGGTACGATATGAGGCAGTGGATATTCTTACACCGCTACTACACGGTTAGTATTTTTATTGTTGTCATCAGGAACATGCTGTCCGTGTTCTGCTTCAGTCTCCCTCTGCCGCCTCTCACGACACCCACGGCGCGATATGGTGCAGTGGATATTCCTACACCACCACTACACGGTTAGTATTTTTATTGTTGTCATCAGGAACATGCTGTCCGTGTTCTGCTTCAGTCTCCCTCTGCCGCCTCTCACGACACCCACGGCACGATATGGGGCAGTAGATATTCTTCCACCGCCACTACACGGTTAGTATTTTTATTGTTGTCATCAGGAACATGCTGTCCGTGTTCTGCTTCAGTCTCCCTCTGCCGCCTCTCACGACACCCACGGCACGATATGGGGCAGTGGATATTCTTACACCGCCACTACACGGTTAGTATTTTTATTGTTGTCATCAGGAACATACTGTCCGTGTTCTGCTTCAGTCTCCCTCTGCCGCCTCTCACGACACCCACGGCACGATATGGGGCAGTGGATATTCTTACACCGCCACTACACGGTTAGTATTTTTATTGTTGTCATCAGGAACATGCTGTCCGTGTTCTGCTTCAGTCTCCCTCTGCCGCCTCTCACGACACCCACGGCACGATATGGGGCATTGGATATTCTTACACCGCCACTACACGGTTAGTATTTTTATTGTTGTCATCAGGAACATGCTGTCCGTGTTCTGCTTCAGTCTCCCTCTGCCGCCTCTCACGACACCCACGGCGCGATATGGGGCAGTGGATATTCTTACACCGCCACTACACGGTTAGTATTTTTATTGTTGTCATCAGGAACATGCTGTCCGTGTTCTGCTTCAGTCTCCCTCTGCCGCCTCTCACGACACCCACGGCGCGATATGGGGCAGTGGATATTCTTACACCGCCACTACACGGTTAGTATTTTTATTGTTGTCATCAGGAACATGCTGTCCGTGTTCTGCTTCAGTCTCCCTCTGCCGCCTCTCACGACACCCACGGCACGATATGTGGCAGTGGATATTCTTACACCGTCGCTACACGGTTAGTATTTTTATCGTAATTAAATAAACTTTTTTTTTATTTTAGAATCTGAACCCGAAGTCCGACGTACTGAGCCAGTGTTTTGTTGGTGGACTTTACAAACTATTCGATAAAAAAATTGCAGTTAACAAATTCGCTGCCGGCGAGAATCGAATCCAGATTGCTCGAGAGACTAACGGCGAGCGCTTTCTCCCTGAGCTTTCATTGTAATAAAAGATATTAAGTAGTACATTGTGTTCATTAGTACAATATCACTTTACAAACAGTCCTTCACAAGTATACTGCGGAACATGGGCCTTCCCCAAGGTATGCCACAAAGCACAGTCTTGAACATTTGCATATCTTACCAGGTTATCACTCCATTTAGTAGGTGGCCGCCAAAACTAATGCAACGTGATAAAACCACTGAGATTTGTCGAGAGTGCCAAGTCCAAATCAGTTAGCCATATTTAATATAATCATATTTTTTAATGATTTTAACGTGAATACAGCAGGATTGCATTTAGAATAATTATGATCATAAACAGCATTCATATTTAAAAACAAATGTAGTACCACGCTGCAGCTATATTATAGTTGTAGCACGAATGGGTCGGCTCGTCCGAGGTGAGACCATGCTCTCACAGAATACAAGCGTGAAATAGCAGATTAGTGCTGATGTATTTCATATGATGAGTCTAAAGAACCGGAAGCTCATTTTACTGAAAATTATGCATTCCATTTTAATTCTCAGAATAGACAAAGCATTCTGTATATTTTTAATGTCTATGGTCCACAGCACTCACTTACCATCAGGTGGACTGTGTGCTCGTTTGTCACCCTTATTCTATTAAAAAGTATGCCTGTATGTTGAAATGCACACATACATACGTGTGCATTTCTGTATGTTCTATATCAATTCGCCTGGGATTCATATAAATCAGATTTTATACATTGAGGGTCCACAACTAGCGTTGCGAATACGTCGTAAAATTTAAATGTAATTGATATTTTATTCATCGATATTTTTCCGTTCCGTACCGTTGTAGAGAGCTGAAGAGTGAGGATTATTTACATTTATTGTACAGTGATATAATAATCAAAATGAATGTGACGTCACCTCATTAGCCGACTCCAATAAAAGAAGTTTCTCAATTAATGCATAATATGGTTCTGTTTGTAACGCGATGTGTTTTAGCGAAAGAGTTTTATAGCCAGGAAGTGTCCACCGAGATGCCCACGCGTGCGTGTACGTATGCGTATTGGCGAACTTCACATGTTTTCGAAATAATTTTTTTCTGATTTTTCAGACATGCAGGTTCCCTCACGATGTTTTCCTTCACCGCCGAGCACGTGGTAAATCAGCGCTTAAAATTCCAAATAGCAATTGCGTTGGTGTCGACGGGGATCAAACCCGTATGCTCGCGTACTGTGGGATTTACAACAAGCCATGTGATCTAACACGGCTTAATTTTATTTTAACGATAATTAAGTGGGTTTCGTAAGGGCTGTCATAAAAAAACTGAAATTACCACACTTTACCACTCGTAATAAAAATACTACTAGGGTTGACAACTCACCCGGCAAGAGTGGAAAACATGTTAAATAATGGCACAGGTATCTCCCATAGATTTCTTCATATGGGGGACCATATGAAGCAATCTATTGGAGATACCTGTGTTCAGCAGAGGACTTGAGGAGCTGTAGTATACATTACATGGTAGCTAGCACATTAGATGGAGTGACGAGTGGCCTGTGCTTAAAATAACGTTTCTATTGAATGTTAAACGCTGATTTTTATTTGATTGTGTTTTAAAGGATTAATATTAAAATTATAAAGTGATGCACGTTTAATTTTACTTAAATTTAGTATATTCTAACCATAAGTTAATTAGTAAATAAGTTTTCATATAACATAATTGGTGAAATATGTGATACATTACTATTTTATAAGAACATCTTTGTACCATATTTCCTGTGAATTAATTTATTATTATATTATTATATTGATTTTACGTGAGAGAAATACAAGAAGCGTGAAACCAAAAACTTTAGTCTTCGTGGTCTAAGTTCAAGTACAACAAATTTTTTATCGTTCCTGTTACAGTCTATCAAATAAGCCTCAACATCATCATCATCATTGCAGCCTTCACAAGTCCACTGCTGAACATTGGCCTCCCCTCATGGAATGCCAAAAAGCACGGTTCTGGGCCACCTGCATTGATTGACTTACTACATGTCTTACCAGGTCGTCACTCCATCTAATGGGGTTTCGCCCTACACTACGCCTACCGGTACGAGGCTGCCACTCGAGAACCTTTCTTCCCCATCGGTTGTCGGTTCTACGAGCTATACGACCGGCCCATAGCCACTTCACCTTACTAACCTGTTGGGCTATGTCGGTCATCCTGGTTCTACTGAGGATATCTTCATTTCTAAGTTTATCACTAACGTAAACGTAAACGTACGTAAACTTTATACGTGGTAGAGCCATACTGCAGTTGTATTAGAAGTATGGTTGTAGCACGAATCGGTCGGCTAGACCGTGGAAGGATTACGCTCTCACAGAATACCAGCATAAAATAGTAGCTTAATGCTGCTGTTTTTTGTATGGTGAGTGTAGAGAACCGGAGAACTTTTTACTGGAAACGAGGCATTCCATCTTTGTCCTCATGGGTGAAAACGCACCTGCATTTTGATTCGTAATCAAATATAGAGGATAGATGTAGATGTCTATGGGCCACAGCAACCACTCACCATCAGGTGGACTATGTGCTCGTTTGTCACCTTGCCCTATAAAAAAAATCTCGCAGAGAAACTCCGAGTCCTTTCCATAGCTCGCTGAACGACCTTGAGCGTCCTCATACGGCCAGCAGTGAATGATTGCTATATTTGCCACGCATTGCTAACGGCTTGGCAACCCGCAATTTATATTGATATTTATACAGTATGTGTGTGTTAACTGTGTTCGTTAGCACTACTCTTTAGCCCACTAGCTAACTACTATTAGTCTATAAGTTGTAGTTACGCGTAATTCGATGTTCACACACCGACTCAGTGAAGTCACAAGGTTCCAACTGAAAACCAGCGCTGCATCTGCCGCATCATGCTGAGTTGGAGACCTATTTGATGTTACATTTTATCTTTAAACTATTTTTTTTAATTTTTTTTTCATTATTAATTAACATCATGCATGTTCTGCTTATTAGTAATTTTTAATACGTAAGCAGTCTTACACCTGCGCATGCATATTTTATGCTCCTTGTAATTTATGTTTAAGTTTCTTAATACATACATAATACATAAACACTCACGCCTGTCACCCAGAGGGGTAGGCAGAGACTACAGACTTCCATTTGGCATGATCCTGACACACCTCTCTTGCCTCCTTCACATCCATACACCTACGCATACATGCTCGTCGGTTAAGGGTACTCCTAATTTGGCCCGTTTTCAATAAATTGCCAATTTGGTCGATAAATTTTCGCCTAGGACGTCCCTTTCTGACTCTGCCATTCACTTCTGCACCTTAAATTTTCTTTGTCACTCTTTCCTCATTCATTCTTTCCACATGACCAAACCACCGAAGCATTCCTTTCTTAATCCTGGTCACCACATCATCTTGCAAACCACACTCTTCTCTTATTACACAATTTCTTACCCTGTCATTCAGATTCAGCCCTAACATACTCCTTAAGGACCGCATTTCTACTGCGTTTATTCTACTCTCGTGCTTCTTCTGCTACACCCAACTTTCACTACCATACGTTAAAATAGGAACCAACACAACATTGTGAATTGCCATACGTGCATTTTTTTAAGTTTCTTAAATTGTGTGTTAAGTGTGATTATCAAATAAATGGTTCTTTTTTTATTTATTTCTTACCGCGCGCATCTCCCGAGATTCGGCTCGCATTACCTGAGGGTCGGTGGGACCATGGGAGGTGGTGAGTTCGAATACGGCACAGAAAATGTGTATTGATGGCCAAAAATAATTGTCCTTGGCCTGGATGTTTACCGTTACCGTTACAGCCAACCAAATGTCACCACTGAACATAGGATTCCCCATAATTTGCCATAGTTGCCATGCTTGGAAGACACTGCTGCCCATCTCCTGATTTGTGACCTTCGGGTCGATATTAAGTAGTGAATATTCTTACACCGTCACTCCAAGGACTGAATGTTTGTGTATGTGCAATTTATGTACTCATGTGCAAGATGCCTTCAAGATACAGGAGAAAATCATAGCGTGGATATAAAGTCTTGTTTTTAAGAAGCAAAAGAAAAATAATGTACGGTAAAAATTTTAATCAAGATTCGTGGTTGCTTAAAAGCCAAGACGCGCATTAACTTTCGTAGCAATAAAAAAAGTTAAGTTACATAATGATTTCGTACATTTACGCGAACGCTACACATTCAATCATCTTTGGAAGGAACCATTGGAAGGTGTTCTTTAGCGAGGATTTGTATCAAATCTGATATAGTGACATGGGCGATCCTGTATCAGATTTGATAGACCACCAATTCTCGCTAAAGAACACAGATTCCTTCCAAGGATAATTGGCGAGGCTATTGAAATCAAAAAACATCCTTATTTCAATAGTAAAGGTGGCTGGGTGCTACCATCTGCTTGGGATCCTATAATTAATAAAATTAAATCCCAATCATACAACTACAACAATTCAAGATACTATAAGTTCATACTGTGTAGGTTTGAACAAAAAAAAATAATTTTAATTTGAGGGTAACCGCGGTTAACTATGACATCTGGACGTTGAACAACTCTGTCCCACCCCTCCCCTCGTGACCATGGGTGATGTAAAGTGCTCGAAACGTCGGGAATAAAAAAAAGTTAATATATGCGATAAAATCCACAAAAACTAGTATTATTCAAAGTTAAGTTACAGCCTATATTCATCCCACTGCTGGGCACAGGCTTCTTCTCCTTTCTGAGTGGTTTATGAAGCAATAAGTTCGCCGCGCTGCTTCAGTGAGTGTTGGTGGACCTCACCAATCATAGAAATACTTTATTTCTTTAGACATACAGATTTCCTTGGGATATTTTTCTTCACCATTGAACACATGGTAAATCACTTCATAAAATTCCAACTAAGAATTTTGCTTTATACGGCTATATTGTACAGATGTGAAGATTTAACCATAAATTTGCATATGTGTTTTTTTAAAATACCCGTGAAAAAATAGGACGAAATATCTGTGATGTAATTCAATAAATATTTAAAAAATTAAGATACAAAAACTAATAAATTTCTAATTATTTCGAAATGAATCTCTTATCGCCATCTACCAATATCGCTCGTATTTCTATAAGGCCAGCGCCACACTTGACGGAAATTCCGACGCGGATCTTTCCCAAAGGAACGTCAATACATGTTATTGCATATAAATTACAAATAGCGGGCACACTACGCGGAAGATCGGTCGTTCCGTCGCGGACGTTTGGTCGCTCCGTTGCGAACCGCTCGCTCTCGCGTCTGCTCCGTCCTCCGCGCACCGATCTTCCGTCGGCGTAAGATCGGCAACATCACATTCCAGGTATTTGTATGCATCGCGCCACATTCGGCGGATAGCTCGCGATGACGGCGCACGCACAGGATGTTCGACATTGAACGATTTATTATCGAAATGCAAAATAAACTCAAGAGAAAAGCCGGATAGAACGCCAAAATGAAAATTCTTGTGATGAATTATCAAGTAATGCAAACTCACAACTAACTATAATTGAGAATTTGAGTCCACCTCAAACTGTTGAAGTTCCAGGGACCTTTCAAATAAAAAGAAAATCTAAAATGGCAGTCTTTCAACAGAGTTTAATTACAGCCATGAATAAAAAGCAACAATCACTTAAAGAAGTTGAAGATGTCGACACGAAATTTTTACTTTTCTTACTTCCTCAAATCAAGAGCCTGAATGAAAGACAAAATTGTGAGTTCAGAATCGAAGTGATGAATTTGATTTATAAAACCAAATATAGTAACCCATACAACATATCACATATTCAATCAGCTGAAACTAAGACAGCACACTCAATTGAGGAAATAGAGGAAATATTTCAGAATAGGTCCAGCAATTCAATTCAATTAAGATTAAAGATTTGATTAATCATAATAAATAATTTGTCTCATATACACTATTAATTTTTATCTTTAATGTAACGATCAGTCTTTTTTCAAGAGATATAGCCGTTCTAAGTTTGGTATTTTGCTTGGTAATATAGTCCTTCGTTAAATTCAACAATACATCAAATTATTGTATGGACTTTCGATAATATTCGAATGCTTTATCTGGATTATGTCTAACAAAGTATGAAAATGCCCAATTTCTAGTCGAAGAGTATTAAGGGATGAACCCAATATTTACGCTTTTTTTCTTTCTTCTTCTAATGCCTCATAAATAGCTATCACTTCCACCGTATAAGCGTTGGCAGTCAACTGATAATCTGCCTAAAATAATCTGTCTAAATGTATGGTAACGGATTTACTTCCGCGGAAGTTTGGCGTCGGAATTTCCGTCAAGTGTGGCGCTGGCCTAAAACATTTGCACAAAGATGAATTTAGTTCGGGAAGTAAATTATCAACGAAATGACCTAAAGGCCCAGGGTCTATTTATAATAAAATAAAATTACATGAGACCTTTGCAGTTAACGTTCAAAAACTACTAATTTGGGACCGAAGTTTAATTGAGATTTGCAGTCAGATTTAACTACAGGTTAAATGTGGAAGAGTTAAAATGAGCGGGATTTTTTCCGCTTACAAATTAATGACAAGAATTAGTCGCACAAGTTCTCTCTATGTTCTTGCAAAGTTTTTTTTAACAAAAATATTAGGGTGAGAAATGAACACACAGTCCAACCGATGGTACGAAAAAAAAAACAAAAAAAAACACGTTTATTTAATAAAAAGTAATTATAGAAAAAAGAAGAAACTATATCTTAAAGATAAGACAATACACTTAAAAAAGCCTGTGCTGCAGCACTACAGCTGAACAAGTAAAAGACGGCTAGGTTCTGTTGAGTCTGGCTGTCCTCACCACAATTCCGTCTGAAGCACATACGCAGGAATTACACGACGCAATTGAACGCCCCATAACGCGAAGCGGTTGAGGTAGTGCTTTACACCCGACACGTCTAGGTCAAACAATTTTGGGATCTTAATATGCCTTTATCTTAACTATATTGCATTTAACCGATAATAAGAGTAGCCCTATATAAAAAACAACCGAATTTAAACATCTTATATTTTCTAAACAATCATTTTATATTGCTACCTTAAAAACGGGTTGAAAAAATTACATGGACGTCCAGATGTCTGTACCCTGATTGTGTATGTGGTCATGATAACTCCCGAACAAATTGACGTATCGAGATCGGGGTTTTTTTAGCTTCAGAGTTACGTCAACTGGTTCTCCCAAAACATAATATCGATAGTCTAGTACGCGTAGTTTGATAAAATGATTTTTATTTTTATAAATGTACCTTCTACCTAGTGATTTCCATTTGTTTTTTAATTTTGATTTTGATATTTTTTTTAGTATTGATAGACAGAGGACAAATGTACCATACAGCCTATATCGATTTTATACTATGTGTAATCGATTTATTTTGGTAAACATTTTGCACGCCTCATAACGCGAATCTGTTAAGGTATTTCTCTCACATGAAAACGATGGAATCACTGAATCCAATTAAAATGAGATAGAGCAATCTTTTTTCCCTTGTAGGTGACACTACCTGTTAAAATGAGGGAGCGCTAAATTTGAAACACGTAGGTAAATAATATATTTTAAAACCAGGAATACAGTTTTTTTTTCTTAAAAATTAAAAGAGGATTATGTGGCGTGCACTTCTGGATTTTCCAAACTGTAAATTATTTATTCACCCTTTTGCAATCTCCGCAGGACATCAAACCGATCGTTTTGTCTCACTGATCGCAAACGAGGGTGACAACTCCGTCCTGCTACTGAAAATTTCTGACAGAAAATCTTAATAACTAATTTTGGCCCGCGTGGGATTCGAACCCGGATTTACATGACTAGCAGTCGCACTTACGAAGTACTCATGTCCTGTATAATACCAAGAAGTTAGCTGAACTGTGCCTGTGGAAGAGGCTGAAAAGTTTCGTAAATTGAAGTCCTAAAAAGTCTCTTAGTGCTCCACGCATTATATATCTGTCGCAGTCATCTAGCTTAACTAGTCTAAATCTAGCTTAGCCTTTCAGTTAATAGCCTATTCTTATGACAAAACGGCGCTGTTCAACTATAATCCTTAATGAGATTAAGCTGATGCGTCTAAAACAACATTACACTTATCTTGTAACATCAGCAACTGTAAGTTCAGCCTTGTACATTTACATGATATAGCACATAGTGCATAATTAGGGACAGACCAGCGATATAACTTCGCATAATCACCTTGTACCGTGCAGTGGTGTTGTAAGAAACCCACTACCCCATATCGTCCCGTGTGTGTCGTAAGAGACTACAGAAGGAAATTGATGGACGAGGTGATGAGCAGCAGCGTCTTTTTGATAACACATCATAATAATAAAAAAACTGCGGTGGCCAACTCGCCCACCAAGCATGGCAACTATGTCAAAATTCCCCCATAAGGCAATCTTTGGGGGAGGCCTATGTTCAGGACTTTTATAGGCTGTAATGACGACCAAATAACGAATATAATTCAGGCCGCTAGTTGAACGATGCCGTTTAGTAGAAAGGCTAGGCTGTTAACTAAAAGACTAACCTATCTGATTGACTGCGACATATCGACAACAAAAGCATGTAGACATGTTAAGCGTGTAGTTGTGCGATGGTGGAAGGGAGAGAACTTAAATCATGAAAGAGAATCTTAATCAAAAAGTCAAGTAATTTCTCACATAAAACAATTATACAGCTTTCCCTCCACCGAGAATGTCACAATTACTAATGTTACACTCAGATAGAACTCGGCTGAATTCAATTGTACGAAAAATTGCTTGCTTATTTTAATTAAGGTTTTCAAATTGAAGGCCAGTCGTGATACTTAATGATTCTAAAACCCCTAGTTTGAAAAATATACAGCCAATATACGTCGTAATACGTGGTAGAGCCACGATGCAGCCATATTATGGTTGTAGCAAGAATGGGTTAGCTCGGCCGGGCTCTCACATAATACCAGTGTGAAATAGCAAATTAATGCTGCTGCGTTTTGTAACAAAAACGAAGCATTCCGTCTTATTCCTTAAAATGGACAACGAATCTGCAAATTGATTCCTCATCGAGGATAAATGTTGATGTATGGACAACAGCATCCATTTACCATCAGGTGGACTGTATGCTCCTTTATCAAGAAATACTGCTGGCACAGGCCTACTCTCATTTCTGAGAGGGTTTTTAGGGAAAGATATTGTCCGCCGCGCTACACCAATTTTGCGTCGTGTTGAGGGATTTAACATGTCTTCGGAATTTTTTTCCTAGTACCGAGAGGTCGACACGGTTCAACCAGAATCGTCTCTTCCAGAGTGATCAGAAGAGGCTCTACAAATCATTGGAGCGACCAATAGTAAGTGGAACGGGCCCAGCACCAAATCAGGTCGACACGGTCGCATTCTGGCGCTGCCTGTGGTAAGAGCCCGTAAACCATAACGAGGGCCCTTGGACGGAAGTTGCGACGAGTCAGTGTGCGGGTATTACGCCCATACACCGTCACCATAACGCCGGATGACGTAGCTGAGGCGGTCCGTAGGGCCCCGAACTGGTAAAGTCCGGGGCTTGACGGGTTGCATCACTACTGGCTGAAGGGGTTCATGGTGTGTCACGCTGTGCTCGCCCGACAGTTTCAAGAGGCTCTCAACCAGAAGTCACGCCCAAGCCTCTTCACTACTGGGATCACTCATTTGGTTCCTGGAGATCAGGGTACCACAGACCCGAGCAAATACCGCCCCATCACGTGTCTACCGACTATATACAAGACACTAACATCCATTTTGAGCGCGAGAATCCCTCGTCACCTGGACTCAAATCAGGTGATGTCGCGCGCTCAAAATGGATGTCGGGGCGGCGGTCGTGGAACCAAGGAACCACTCCTCATTGACGCGGTCATTGGCAAAGTGGTGAAACGCAACCGTCGGAACTTCTCCGCCGCCTGGATAGACTACAGAAAGGCATTTGACTCGGTGCCCCATACATGGCTAAAGAGGGTCCTCGAGCTGTACAAGATTGACTGTACAGTTCGAGACTTCCTCAAGCAGTGTATGGGGCAGTGAAGTACGATTCTCTGTCATCTGGGCGAGCGGATGACGGCTGCGGAAAGCCGCATAAGGATAAGAAGGAGTATATTCCAGGGCGACTGTCTGAGTCCAATCTGGTTCTGCCTCTCTTTGAACCCTCTCAGTACTTTACTGGAGGGCGCCGGGAGGGGACTTCAGCTTCGGAAAGGAGGAACAAAAGTGACCCACCTTTTCTATATGGATGACCTCAAATTATTCGCCTCCAGTCGCTCCCATGTTATGGAATTGCTAAACATCACCTGTGAATTTAGCAGTTCTATTGGAATGGAGCTGGGGACGGATAAGTGTGCGGTCCTCCACGTTGAAAGGGGAAGGGTTGCTAACTCTGAGGGCTTAGACTTATCTATGCCCATCAACTTAAGGGCCCTTTCCGAGGCTGAAACATACCGATAACTGGGTATGTCACAGAACATCGGTATCGATGAGGCTGGTATGAAACAGTCAGTTTGAGACGTGTTTTATGCACGCTTGACCAAAGTGCTTAACAGCCTTTTATCCGGTGTGAATAAGACACATGCATATAACAGTTGGGTCATGCCTGTCCTCATGTATACCTTTGGCATACTCAGGTGGACCCAGACTGAACTTAACGCCCTGGATAGAAAAATCCGCACTACCATGACGTCCCATAGGATGCATCATCCGAGATCGTCGGTAATGAGGCTGTACTTGCCATGAAAGCATGGTGGGCGTGGTTTTCTGAGCGCGCTCACCATGCATAATCGCGAAGTGTGCAGCCTCCGTGATTACTTCCTGGCGAGATCGGATGATCCATTCTATAATGACGTCATTTCTAGTGATAAAGGGCTTACCCCTCTATCCTTAGCCAACGAGCAATGGCAGGACCATGCAGTGCTTAGCATTTCCGACCGGGAGACCATATGGAAGGAGAAGGAGCTCCACGGGAGGTACTACAGGCTCTACATGAGCCCTTCGTAGATACAGTCTCCTCCCTCAACTGGCTAAGTTTCGGTGACCTCTTCGGGGAAACCGAGGGTTTTGTCTGTGCAATACAGGATCGGGGAGTCACTTAGGCATGTCATCTCCGGTTGTTCAGCGCTTTCTAACTCTGAGTACTTGCACAGGCACAACCTAGTAGCCAGAATTCTACACCAGGAGCTCGCTCTGAAATACGGTCTCGTGGACTGAAAATTGCCGTATTACCAGTACTTGCCGGAAGCCGTGCTCAAAAATTACCGCGCCAGGCTCTCATCACAGACAGGACTATTCTTGCGAATAAGCCTGATATTGTGCTGATGGACTGGGCACAGTCAAGGATATTTTTGGTCGACCTTACCATTCCGTATGACGAGAACCTCGTGAAAGCCGAAACAGACAAGCAATCAAAATATCTGGACCTGGCTCACGAGGTGACCGACATGTGGGGTGGTCTGCCGACTGAAATTATTCCTGTAGTCGTGTCTGCAAACGGGTTAATCCCAGCCAGCCTCTCGGGCCATCTGAGGCGACTGGGACTCCGTGATGGACCGCTCCGGGCTCAAATGCAGAAGGCGGTGCTCCTCAATACCGGCTGCATCGTCCGCCGGTTTCTTTCCCTTTCCCCCAAACGCTCGGCCGTTTGGTCTCCCCTGCCGAGGGCTTCCATCTGGTTAGGCTTTTAATTATTTATGTATTATTTATTTATTTATGTTAATATATTGAATATATATTTAAGTATATTTATTTTTCCCTTTATATATTTATCCAGCCCAACCAGATGTGATTACTCTATTAATAACCCAGAAATAGTAATAATAATAATAATTTTATTTCAGATACAAGCTCCATAATTTGTTAGTAATAAATAATATAGACTTAAAATTAATGTTAATAAATATACAACTAAAAACAACAATGCTTATTTTATATTAAATATAACAGTTCTGGACCCCATATGCAGCGTATTCCAGTGCTGCACAATCGGACAATCAAGCATTCCTAAAACAGTACATAGGAGACCGTTGGCACTGTATCTCACGCGACGCATCAATGAGGCCACTCTTTTCCGCACTATTGTATTAAAAGCACGGACAAAAAACACGGACAGAGTTAGCCTCAACAAATATACCTGATGCGCTGCAATATCGAGACAGCCCCGTCATCATCCTAAAGCCATTATTGTACTGAATACGTAGAGCATTAACAGATCTGCGAGTATACTTGACCCACAGGCTGCAGGTGTAAAATGTTTGGCAGTACGCCTTAAAAAGGGTTATCTTGACAGCTTTTGTACACCTTGCAAACCTGCGTGCCAGCATATTGCACCTCACTGCTAACGCTCTACGTTCTCGTTCAACATCCAAGTCATCAGAGAGGTCCTCTGTAACCCAGAGCCCCAGGTATTAAAATTTGGTGACTCTACTTAAAGGTACTCCTCCAAGCGTGACCAGTGGGATAACCTTGGGTTCTTTATTCCCTGTCTTGAAAACAAGTAGTTCACTCTTTTTGGAGTTATACCTGAGGCTATGGGCTTCCCCTTATCTCTCACATAAATTTATTAATGTCTCCAGTGCTCTGATCGAAGGGCTCGGCAGCACCATGTCGTCCGCGTAACTGATGCTGTTTACGAAGTTACCATCTATTGAGCATCCGACACCAGTTCTGCTAAGCTCATCAATCAATCCATTTATGTATAGGTTAAAGAGCCTCGTTGAAGTTAAGCCCCCCTGTCTCACTCCACATTCCAACCTATATTCACTTGAGTATGAACATGCCCACCTTACATTATTTGATTGGTTGTGGTACCAATACCTTAATATATCGACTATCTCTCTTGGTGTACTCGTTTTCCTCCGAAGCTTATCCCATAATAGGTTGTACGAGACCAGGTTGAATTCCTTCGAAAAGTCCAAAAAACAGGCGTAGACAGGCGTTTTTCACGTGACATAATACTGGATGGTATGCTTGAGTCACAAGATTGCAGTTTCAGTTGACAGTTCAGGTATAAACCCAAACTGTGCCTCATGTATCTGTATATGTTTACTTATTCAACGATCAAGCAAATCATCCAATACTTTGGCTATTACAGTAGCTAGCGAGATAGGTCTATAATTGTTCTTGTCGGCAGCATCCCCGGTCTTTTTCTTTAGAACCGGTACCACTATGGTCTTCATAAGTTCCTGAGGTAAGTATTCATGCCCTATATATACATTAAAGAGCATAGTCAATACCCTAGGCAGATGAAATCCCGCATACTGCAGGTGCTCAATACTGGGGTCATCATGTCCGGGTGATTTACCACGTGTCATATTATTTATGACATTTGCGACTTCTTTCGCAGTAAAACTGGCATATTCACTGCACGATTTCTTCTCAATATCGAACACCCGCTGCACCGGTCCCAATGGAGTTTCCACTTTGAAGTGTTGCCTAAAAACTTCTGCGATATGATGGGGCTCAGTATCGTTTAATGTAATTCATCATAATCATAATTACAGCCCTTCACAAGTCCATTGCTGAACATAGGCCTCTCCCAAGTAATGCCACAAAGCACGGTCCTGAGCTACCTGCATCCATCGACTTCCTGCATGTCTTACCAGGTCATCACTCCATCTAGTGGGGGGTCGCCCTACACTACGCCTACCGGTACGAGGCTGCCACTCGAGAACCTTTCTTCCCCATCGGTTATCGGTTCTTCGAGCTATATAGCCGGCCCATTGCCACTTCAGCTTACTAATCCGTTGGGCTATATCGGTCACTCTGGTTTTACTGCGGATATCCTCATTTCTGAGTCTATCACGCAGAGAAACTCCGAGCATAGCCCTCTCCATAGCTCGCTGAGCGACCTTGAGCGTCCTTATACGGCCAGCAGTGAAGGACCACGTCTCAGATCCGTAAGTCATCACTGGCAAAACGCACTGACGAGAAGATGTGTCGTAATTTCCCGAACGCTACCCAGCCGAGTTGAAACCGTCGATTGACCTCTCGGTCGAAGTTGGACTTACCTAGTCGGACTATTTGTCCCAGGAAAACGTACTCGTCAATAACTTCGAGCATAGTGCTCCCAAAAATTACCGGCATAGGTGTAACATGGATATTAAACATGATCTTTGTTTTGTCCATGTTCATCTTAAGACCTATCCGTTTGGAGATACCAATGAGGTCATTGAGCATAGTGCTAAGGTCCTCCAGCGATTTTGCTATAAGGACTATATCGTCGGCAAATTGAAGGTGACTGATGTACTCGCCATTGATGTTAATACCGTATCCTATCCAGTGCAGTAGCTTGAAAACGTCTTCCAACGCAGCGGTGAAGAGTTCCGGGGATATAACATCACCCTGTCTTACACCTCTCTGCAGTTGGATAGGTTTCGAACTCTAGTTCTGTACTCGGATAGCCATCGCAGCCCTACTGTACAAACACTTCAGCACTTCGATATACCGACAGTCAACTTGGAATCGCTGAATGGGCTGCAGCACCGACCAAATTTCGACGAAGTCGAAAGCTTTCTCATAGTCCACATATGCCAGGCAAAGTGGCAGATTGTACTCTTCGGTCTTGTGTACAATCTGCCGCAGGGTATTATGTGGTCTATGGTACTGAAGCCTTTTCCGAAACCGGCTTGTTCGGGAGGCTGGAAACCGTCGAGTCTGCGTTCGAGACGATTTGTTATGACTCTCGAAAACAGTACGTAGACGTGGCTCAGAAGGGAAATCGGTCTGTAGTTTTTCAAGGGAGCGTTGTCGCCTTTCTTAAAGAACAAGACCACCGCGCTTCTGCTCCACGCCTCCGGAGTAGTGCCACCATGGAGGACGGAGTTGAAGAGCTTCTGAAGAACTTCAAGTACCGGTGTTCCACCCGCTTTCAGAAGCTCCGCTGTAATTCCATCCTCGCTCGGAGCCTTGCCGTTTTTAAGGTGGTGAAGAGCTATTCTAATCTCGCTCATACTGACGTCCGGGATATCACCGGAATAGTGTCGGATAAGACTTGCTCTTGGATCGTTACTCACACTTGCGTGTGGCTCCAACGATGACGTGTACAAGTGCCCACAGAACCTCTCAATCTCACTCAGAATCTCAGGTGTCCCGGAAACGAAGTTGCCACACTCAGTCTTCAGATTAGACAGTTGGCTCTTTCTGGCAGACAGATCTCTGGAAAAGACTTTGGAGCCCTGGTTCCGCTCGATCGCTTCTTTAATACGAGCAGTATTAAAGTTGCGTAAGTCTCGCCGCATGCATTTGGAGATCTGTCTGTTCAGTTGCCTGTATGCTGTCAAATCTGTTGACGATTGCAGTCTCATCTCCCGTCTAACAGCCATGAGATTAAGAGTGTGATCAGAGAGTTTTTGTGTTCTCCTGCGGCGGGTCTTGCAGAACTTAGCTCCGACCGCATGGACAGTTTCCACGAGCTTGTCATTCATATCGTCCACTGCATTGTAATCTTCTAGGCACTGAAAGCGGCTACGTAACTCGAGCTGAAAGGTTTCGGGATTCTGGATTAGGGCACGAGGGGGAAGGAGCGTTGACTTCATTAGACGAGACCTCTCCAACTTAACGTTAAGGTTCAGTGTGCCTTTAACCATTCGGTGATTGCTGCCAGTTTTCACCTTTGCGATCACTGAGACATCTCTGAAAAGTTGGCGTCTGGTCGTCATAATTAAGTCAATCTTATTTTTTGTTGAACCATCGGCGCTCGACCAGGTGCACTTCCTATGAGTGTGCGTGGGTGTGTGTGGGGTGTGAAGAGATCTGTCTGCCAGAAAGAGCCAACTGTCTATTCTGAAGACTGAGTGTGGCAACTTCGTTTCCGGGACACCTGAGATTCTGAGTGAGATTGAGAGGTTCTATGGGCAGCTGTACATCATCATCGTTGGAGCCACACGCAAGTGTGAGTAACGATCCAAGAGCAAGTCTTATCCGACACTATTCCGATGATATCCCAGACGTCAGTACGAGCGAGATTAGAATAGCTCTCCACCACCTTAAAAACGGCAAGGCTCCGGGCGAGGACGGAATTACAGCGGAGCTTCTGAAAGCGGGTGGAACACCGGTACTTGAAGTCCTTCAGAAGCTCTTCAATTCCGTCCTCCATGGTGGCACTACTCCAGAGGCGTGGAGCAGAAGCGCGGTGGTCTTGTTCTTTAAGAAAGGCGACAACGCTCCCTTGAAAAACTACAGACCGATTTCCCTTCTGAGCCACGTCTACGTACTGTTTTCGAGAGTCATAACAAATCGTCTCGCACGCAGACTCGACGATTTCCAGCCTCCCGAACAAGCCGGTTTCGGAAAAGGCTTCAGTACCATAGACCACATAATACCCTGCGGCAGATTGTACACAAGACCGAAGAGTACAATCTGCCACTTTGCCTGGCATATGTGGACTATGAGAAAGCCTTTGATTTCGTCGAAATTTGGGCGGAGCTACAGTCCCTTCAGCGGTTCCAAGTTGACTGTCGGTATATCGAAGTGCTGAAGTGTTTGTACAGTAGGGCTACGATGGCGTCAAAAAGCCTATCCAACTGCAGAGAGGTGTAAGACAGGGTGATGTTATATCCCCGAAACTCTTCACCGCTGCGTTGGAAGACGTTTTCAAGCTACTGCACTGGATAGGATACGGTATTAACATCAATAGCGAGTACATCACTCACCTTCAATTTGCCGACGATATAGTCCTTATGGCAGAATCGCTGGAGGACCTTAGCACTATGCTCAATGACCTCAATGGTGTCTCCAAACGGATAGGTCTTAAGATGAACATGGACAAAACAAAGATCATGTTTAATGTCCATGTTACACCTATGCCGGTAGTTTTTGGGAGCACTATGCTCGAAGTTATTGACGAGTACGTTTTCCTGGGACAAATAGTCCGACTAGGTAAGTCCAACTTCGACCGAGAGGTCAATCGACGAATTCAACTCAGCTGGGTAGCGTTCGGGAAATTACGACACATCTTCTCGTCAGTGCGTTTTGCCAGTGATGACTTACGGATCTGAGACGTGGTCCTTCACTGCTGGCCGTATAAGGACGCTCAAGGTCGCTCAGCGAGCTATGGAGAGGGCTATGCTCGGAGTTTCTCTGCATGATAGACTCAGAAATGAGGATATCCGCAGTAAAACCAGAGTGACCGACATAGCCCAACGGATTAGTAAGCTGAAGTGGCAATGGGCCGGCCATATAGCTCGAAGAACCGATAACCGATGGGGAAGTAAGGTTCTCGAGTGGCAGCCTCGTACCGGTAGGCGTAGTGTAGGGCGACCCCCACTAGATGGAGTGACGACCTGGTAAGACATGCAGGAAGTCGATGGATGCAGGTGGCTCAGGACCGTGCTTTGTGGCATTACTTGGGGGAGGCCTATGTTCAGCAATGGCCTTGTGAAGGGCTGTAATTATGATGATGATGAATTACATTAAACAATACTGAGCCCCATCATATCGCAGAAGTTTTTAGGCAACACTCCAAAGTGGAAACTCCATTGGGACCGGTGCAGCGGGTGTTCGATATTGAGAAGAAATCGCGCAGTGAATATGCCAGTTTTACTGCGAAAGAAGTCGCAAATGTCATAAATAATATGACACATGGTAAATCACCCGGACATGATGACCTCAGTATTGAGCACCTGCAGTATGCGGGAGTTCATCTGCCTAGGGTATTGACTATGCTCTTTAATGTATATATAGGGCATGAATACTTACCTCAGGAACTTATGAAGACCATAGTGGTACCGGTTCTAAAGAAAAAGACCGGGGATGCTGCCGACAAGAACAATTATAGACCTATCTCGCTAGCTACTGTAATAGCCAAAGTATTGGATGATTTGCTTGATCGTTGAATAAGTAAACATATACAGGTACATGAGGCACAGTTTGGGTTTATACCTGAACTGTCAACTGAAACTGCAATCTTGTGACTCAAGCATACCATCCAGTATTATGTCACGAGAAAAACGCCTGTCTACGCCTGTTTTTTGGACTTTTCGAAGGAATTCAACCTGGTCTCGTACAACCTATTATGGGATAAGCTTCGGAGGGAAACGAGTACACCAAGAGAGATAGTCGATATATTAAGGTATTGGTACCACAACCAATCAAATAATGTAAGGTGGGCATGTTCATACTCAAGTGAATATAGGTTGGAATGTGTAGTGAGACAGGGGGGGCTTAACTTCAACGAGGCTCTTTAACCTATACATAAATGGATTGATTGATGAGCTTAGCAGAACTGGTGTCGGATGCTCAATAGATGGTAACTTCGTAAACAGCATCAGTTACGCGGACGACATGGTGCTGCCGAGCCCTTCGATCAGAGCACTGGAGACATTAATAAATTTATGTGAGAGATAAGCGGAAGCCCATAGCCTCAGGTATAACTCCAAAAAGAGTGAACTACTTGTTTTCAAGGCAGGGAATAAAGAACCCAAGGTTATCCCACTGGTCGCGCTTGGAGGAGTACCTTTAAGTAGAGTCACCAAATTTTAATACCTGGGGCTCTGGGTTACAGAGGACCTCTCTGATGACTTGGATGTTGAAGGAGAACGTAGAGCGTTAGCAGTGAGGTGCAATATGCTGGCACGCAGGTTTGCAAGGTATACAAAAGCTGTCAAGAAAACCCTTTTTAAGGCGCACTGCCAAACATTTTACACCTGCAGCCTGTGGGTCAAGTATACTCGCAGATCTGTTAATGCTCTACGTATTCAGTAAAATGTAACGTACTTGTAACGTAACGTATATAATTATATACGTTAAATTTATAAAAATAAAGTCATTTAAATGTTTAATCTTTTTATTCATCATTATATTAAAACTTACAATCAGTTTTTTTAGAACTTAAAGAAAAATAGACTTAAATAATAATAGAGAGGATACGACGTTTAAATTAGATTTTTTCTAACAATACAAGTCAAAATTTTCATTATATTTGAAACTATATAAAATAATATTATTATAGAACTTCAACAAACATTCAGTTCTTTTAATTATTTTTAATAGGTATACTCTAGTAAGTACTCTATAAGCGTTATTATTATAGAATAATGGAGAGAATGCTTTTATAAAATTATCATTATCTAGCTGACTTACAGTACTGTCAGCATTTTGTATTACAGAGAAAGACATCTGATGAATATGCTTAAAAAATTTGAATATAATCTTTTCATAATGTGTCCATAGAGTTGCCAATATAAGTAAGTAAGTATCCAACTATTTTCTTACCTTCCTCCCAAATAAATATCCTCTAATATCAGCATTAAAATAGGCGTTGAATTATTATCTTTGATCACATGACTAAGATAGGAATTGCTGGTGACGAATTTTAACTGTACATATACATCACTTTCACATCTTTTTGCATAATATCATACTGAGTTTTTTGAATCTTGCATCTAGCAAGTTGGCTATTTGAGATATCATTGGTTTAGGGTTCAAATTGTCAATGTTTATCGTAATTAAAATGTCTTCGTTAGCTTTAATATCATAAAAACTTTCTCGAAGTCATGCTTCGAGCCCATTGTGCAAGTATTGACCGCCCTTAATATTTTTTATATGAATAATACCACTGGAAGTATTCAATAAGCATCTAGGGTCCTTAGGAAATTTCAGATTAGTTCGTTTGTTCAATATGTCTAGAAGGTCTTTAAAGGCATGTTGCCGTTTAATTTTGTATTTCAAAGACCACATTCTTAATCCTTTGTTGTATCAACATGAGTTTCTAATGTAAGAGCTTCAAGGTCTTCAAAATTTTAAAAAAAGTAAAGCAGACGAATGATGGTCATCGTCTGTTTAACTTTTTTGTTATTCTTCAAATATTTCAGACGATGTCACGTTACTTGTGGTTGAAACTAAAGGGTTTTCAGGAGGTCGGGCATCTTGAGCGGAATCAAAGCTTTATAAAAATAGTTAAAATCGAACAGCCAAACAACCATTTTTACAAGAGAAAATCCATCATGGATATTACATGCCGCGGGTCCGGCTAAAGCTCATTTTGTACTTAAAACCCCATATTTGGTAGTCACAATCTACTATACCTAACAACTGTAGTAACATTATGACTTGAAACCGGTGAATGAATTATTCTTAAGAAATTTTTACGAAATTTACGTTTAATATTTCCGCTTCGTTTTTTTTTGTATCATCCTGTGTCGGTCATTACTATAAGACAATCGTTGCTTTGAAGTCGCGGAGGCAACTAACATCCTCTGAGGACGTCTGTAAAGCTTTAAATTATTCTTGTAGAACTTTAATCATACCTTTAACTTTTAAGAATAGCTTATTGGTTTGGGTTTTTATCACACAGTCCTAATTTGTTTACATAGACAACTCTAATACAGCCTAAAGGGTTTAGTTAGGTTTTAAAAAATACTTTTAAGCGATTTCAACAATCTACAACGTTATAGTAATACGGAAGTTAAAAATTTTACCTTTAGATCTTACTTAAGTAAAATGCTAGCCTTTTTAAAACTTAAGCAGGAGTAAAGAACAACTTTATGATCCTAGGACCATAAGCTCTTGAAACACAAGTCAAAATAACGTTAATTTAAACTCTTGTCAGCAGCTTCAAGGTTGTAATAATAAACAATTAGTGTTAGGGCTTAATAATCACTCACAAGTACTTGATATGACCAGATAGCAAAGCATTAACCTTTTTACAACTTTTTTAAACCCTAAAGGCATTTTTTTACAACCTAGGCCCGGAAAAATGTTACTTGGGAAGTAAATATTATGGCTCAAGATATCTTCATCTGTCATCGATTAAGAATTAGAATAAGGGTGATAAACACAGTCCACGTGATGGTAAGTGGATGCTGTGGCCCATATACATCTACATTTATCCTCGATTAAGAATCAAAATGCAGATGCGTTGTGATCCTTGAGGACTAAGATGGAATGCCTCGTTTCCGGTAAAAAAGTGTATCTGAATCTCTAAACTCACCATACGAAACACAGCAGTATTAAGCTGCTAATTTACGCTGGTATTCTGAACGTAAAATAGCAGCTTAATGCTTCCATGTTAGTCCTCAGGGGTGATAACGCATTTACATCTTGATTCTTAATTGAGGATAAATGTGGATATCTATGGGCCACAGCATCCACTTACCACCGGGTGGACTGTGTGTTCGTTTGTCGCCCTATGCTATAAAAAATAATGGAGACAGAACCAGATTTGTCCAGAGTCTTCCCTCTCTTTTTTATAAGTAACTGTACAAATTACGATATAAGTTCATTGATTTTTAACCATTATTATGTTATTAATTAAACTTTCAATATACGTAATAAAATATTAAATACATACAACACTCCATACCCTATTACAAAAGGAACATTAATCAACACACAAAATTCACAGCTTATTCAGTCAATCTACAATATTTTTTGTTGAACACATTTAAAAATTCTTTGGCGACAATCTCTACTCTGTGCGACTTTTTGATCACAGACTGTTAAGTGTTTGACATGAACCTTTGAGTAATAACATACATATGTTTATACTTACTCTGAGGCGTTAGCAGCATGAAGTCCACAAGGCATAATTTGTCGCTTAATTTATAACCTTGCCGTGTGGAGGTGTAAAAAATCTATTACTCCTTTTCGTCTCGTATTTGACGTAAGAGGAAACTATGCCCAATGCCTGGAAAATCTTATGACGACTGGCGACATGCAGCGGCGTTAACCTTATATATCGTGGACTTCGCAAGGTACAGTGACGTATCTTGCGGACTCTTCGTGCTACAACTATACTACTAATATAACTGCAGCATGGATCTACCACGTATAAATTTAACCTAATCCTAGTCAATTATTATTTTTAATATTTATATTCTTTTTTTGTTGTTGTGGTAGGTGTTCTTTTCTGCCAAGCAGTCCATCTGGGTACTACCACACTCTTCCCTATATCTGACACCAAATATTAGTTCTCGTCTTGCAGTATATTAAGTAGTTGCCACCCTTGAGGGCTATTATATAATATAATGCCTCGTTATAAAAAGTACCTTCGGTTGCCTGCACTTACCATGCGAAACACAGTTTTTTTATGTTGGTATTGTGCGAGAGCGTGATACTTCTCCGGTCGAGGCGAGCCATTCGTACTGCAACTATAGTGCAGCTACAGCATGGCTCTACCACCATTACAACACCCACACATTTGATAGTGAATTTGTCTCAAGTTTATTTTAACTCCATAAATGAAGATAAGTCCATTTAAGATTCAAGTACAAGACATAAACGTGTTTAACTGGTGAAACTTTATGACCGTCAGAGATAAGTGTTTCGACTGGCGCATCCTGTCGAATTGGTGTTATTTGTTGTCGATATTTAATTCACAATGTTTAGAATTAAAATTCCTCGTGTAGTGGCGGTATAAGAAAATGTTTTATAGAATATCCAATACGCATATTCACACGTCCATTGCAGGACACAGGCCTGCCCCAAACAAAGATTGCCTCTTAGGGGATGTATGAATATATTTCATAGTTGCCACCCTTGGCAGGCAGTTTGGCAAACTTAACTTTTTATTTTTAAGTTGTCGGTAGGAAAACACCGTTGCCTTTGTCCAAGCTTGAACCTTTTATATTTCTTCTATATACTCTTACGTCACCCAAATTGAAATAATGTCAAAAATTTCAATTTTGTCACCTTATGGAGATATTCACTTCGTAGTGACGTCGTCATATCCACTCCCCCATATCATTGCGTGTGTGTCGTGAGAGCTGCCAGAGGGACATTGAAGCAGCAGGTGGGCAGCTGCATCTTCATATCATAGCGTGTGTGTCGTGAGAGTTGCCGGAGGGAGATTGAATCAGCAGGTGGGCAGCAGCATCTTCATATCATTGCATGTGTGTCGTGAGAGTTGCCGGAGGGAGATTGAAGCAGCAGGTGGGCAGCAGCATCTTCATATCATTGCATGTGTGTCGTGAGAGTTGCCGGAGGGAGATTGAAGCAGCAGGTGGGCAGCAGCATCTTCATATCATTGCATGTGTGTCGTGAGAGTTGCCGGAGGGAGATTGAAGCAGCAGGTGGGCAGCATCATCTTCATATCATTGCATGTGTGTCGTGAGAGTTGCCGGAGGGAGATTGAAGCAGCAGGTGGGCAGCAGCATCTTCATATCATTGCGTGTGTGTCGTGAGAGTTGCCGGAGGGAGATTGAAGCAGCAGGTGGGCAGCAGCATCTTCATATCATTGCATGTGTGTCGTGAGAGTTGGCGGAGGGAGATTGAAGCAGCAGGTGGGCAGCAGCATCTTCATATCATTGCATGTGTGTCGTGAGAGTTGCCGGAGGGGAAATTGAAGCAGCAGGTGGGCAGCAGCATCTTCATATCATTGCGTGTGTGTCGTGAGAGTTGCCGGAGGGAGATTGAAGCAGCAGGTGGGCAGCAACATCTTCATGTCATTGCGTGTGTGTCGTGAGAGTTGCCGGAGGGAGATTGAAGCAGCAGGTGGGCAGCTGCATCTTCATATCATTGCGTGTGTGTCGTGAGAGTTGCCGGAGGGAGATTGAAGCAGCAGGTGGGCAGCAGCATCTTCATGTCATTGCGTGTGTGTCGTGAGAGTTGCCGGAGGGAGATTGAAGCAGCAGGTGGGCAGCAGCATCTTCATATCATTGCATGTGTGTCGTGAGAGCTGCCGGAGGGACATTGAAGTAGCAGGTGGGCAGCAGCATCTTCATATCATTGCGTGTGTGTCGTGAGAGTTGCCGGAGGGACATTGAAGCAGCAGGTGGGCAGCAGCATCTTCATATCATTGCATGTGTGTCGTGAGAGCTGCCGGAGGGACATTGAAGTAGCAGGTGGGCAGCAGCATCTTCATGTCATTGCGTGTGTGTCGTGAGAGTTGCCGGAGGGAGATTGAAGCAGCAGGTGGGCAGCAGCATCTTCATATCATTGCATGTGTGTCGTGAGAGCTGCCGGAGGGACATTGAAGTAGCAGGTGGGCAGCAGCATCTTCATATCATTGCATGTGTGTCGTGAGAGTTGCCGGAGGGACATTGAAGCAGCAGGTGGGCAGCAGCATCTTCATATCATTGCATGTGTGTCGTGAGAGTTGCCGGAGGGAGATTGAAGCAGCAGGTGGGCAGCAGCATCTTCATATCATTGCGTGTGTGTCGTGAGAGTTGCCGGAGGGAGATTGAAGCAGCAGGTGGGCAGCAGCATCTTCATATCATTGCGTGTGTGTCGTGAGAGTTGCCGGAGGGAGATTGAAGCAGCAGGTGGGCAGCAGCATCTTGATATCATTGCATGTGTGTCGTGAGAGTTGCCGGAGGGAGATTGAAGCAGCAGGTGGGCAGCAGCATCTTCATATCATTGCGTATGTGTCGTGAGAGTTGCCGGAGGGAGATTGAAGCAGCAGGTGGGCAGCAGCATCTTCATATCATTGCGTGTGTGTCGTGAGAGTTGCCGGAGGGAGATTGAAGCAGCAGGTGGGCAGCAGCATCTTCATATCATTGCGCGTGTGTCGTGAGAGTTGCCGGAGGGAGATTGAAGCAGCTGGTGGGCAGCAGCATCTTCATATCATTGCGTGTGTGTCGTGAGAGTTGCCGGAGGGACATTGAAGCAGCAGGTGGGCAGCAGCATCTTCATATCATTGCGTGTGTGTCGTGAGAGTTGCCGAAGGAAGATTGAAGCAGCAGGTGGGCAGGCAGCATCTTCATATCATTGCTTGTGTGTCGTGAGAGTTGCCGGAGGGAGATTGAAGCAGCAGGTGGGCAGCAGCATCTTCATATCATTGCAAGTGTGTCGTGAGAGTTGCCGGAGGGATATTGAAGCAGCAGGTGGGCAGCAGCATCTTCATATCATTGCGTGTGTGTCGTGAGAGTTGCCGGAGTGAGATTGAAGCAGCAGGTGGGCAGCAGCATCTTCATATCATTGCGTGTGTGTCGTGAGAGTTGCCGGAGGGAGATTGAAGCAGCAGGTGGGCAGCAGCATCTTCATATCATTGCATGTGTGTCGTGAGAGTTGCCGGAGGGAGATTGAAGCAGCAGGTGGGCAGCAGCATCTTCATGTCATTGCGTGTGTGTCGTGAGAGTTGCCGGAGGGAGATTGAAGCAGCAGGTGGGCAGCAGCATCTTCATATCATTGCATGTGTGTCGTGAGAGCTGCCGGAGGGAGATTGAAGCAGCAGGTGGGCAGCAGCATCTTCATATCATTGCATGTGTGTCGTGAGAGTTGCCGGAGGGAGATTGAAGCAGCAGGTGGGCAGCAGCATCTTCATATCATTGCATGTGTGTCGTGAGAGTTGCCGGAGGGAGATTGAAGCAGCAGGTGGGCAGCAGCATCTTCATATCATTGCGTGTGTGTCGTGAGAGTTGCCGGAGTGAGATTGAAGCAGCAGGTGGGCAGCAGCATCTTCATATCATTGCGTGTGTGTCGTGAGAGTTGCCGGAGGGAGATTGAAGCAGCAGGTGGGCAGCAGCATCTTCATATCATTGCATGTGTGTCGTGAGAGTTGCCGGAGGGAGATTGAAGCAGCAGGTGGGCAGCAGCATCTTCATATCATTGCGTATGTGTCGTGAGAGTTGCCGGAGGACATTGAAGCAGCAGGTGGGCAGCAGCATCTTCATATCATTGCGTGTGTGTCGTGAGAGTTGCCGGAGGGAGATTGAAGCAGCAGGTGGGCAGCAGCATCTTCATATCATTGCGCGTGTGTCGTGAGAGTTGCCGGAGGGAGATTGAAGCAGCTGGTGGGCAGCAGCATCTTCATATCATTGCGTGTGTGTCGTGAGAGTTGCCGGAGGGACATTGAAGCAGCAGGTGGGCAGCAGCATCTTCATATCATTGCGTGTGTGTCGTGAGAGTTGCCGGAGGAAGATTGAAGCAGCAGGTGGGCAGCAGCATCTTCATATCATTGCTTGTGTGTCGTGAGAGTTGCCGGAGGGAGATTGAAGCAGCAGGTGGGCAGCAGCATCTTCATATCATTGCGAGTGTGTCGTGAGAGTTGCCGGAGGGAGATTGAAGCAGCAGGTGGGCAGCAGCATCTTCATATCATTGCATGTGTGTCGTGAGAGTTGCCGGAGGTAGATTAAAGCAGCAGGTGGGCAGCAGCATCTTCATATCATTGCATGTGTGTCGTGAGAGTTGCCGGAGGGAGATTGAAGCAGCAGGTGGGCAGCAGCATCTTCATATCTATGCATGTGTGTCGTGAGAGTTGCCGGAGGGAGATTGAAGCAGCAGGTGGGCAGTAGCATCTTCATATCATTTCGTGTGTGTCGTGAGGGTTGCCGGAGGGAGATTGAAGCAGCAGGTGGGCAGCAGCATCTTCATATCATTGCGTGTGTGTCGTGAGAGTTGCCGGAGGGAGATTGAAGCAGCAGGTGGGCAGCAGCATCTTCATATCATTGCGTGTGTGTCGTGAGAGTTGCCGGAGGAAGATTGAAGCAGCAGGTGGGCAGCAGCATCTTCATATCATTGCATGTGTGTCGTGAGAGTTGCCGGAGGTAGATTGAAGCAGCAGGTGGGCAGCAGCATCTTCATATCATTGCGTGTGTGTCGTGAGAGTTGCCGGAGGGAGATTGAAGCAGCAGGTGGGCAGCAGCATCTTCATATCATTGCGTGTGTGTCGTGAGAGTTGCCGGAGGGAGATTGAAGCAGCAGGTGGGGAGCAGCATCTTCATATCATTGCGTGTGTGTCGTGAGAGTGCCGGAGGGACATTGAAGCAGCAGGTGGGCAGCAGCATCTTTATATCATTGCATGTGTGTCGTGAGAGCTGCCGGAGGGACATTGAAGCAGCAGGTGGGCAGCAGCATCTTCCTCATATCTGAACATAATAACGGCTGAGACACCCCCCTATGAGTAATCAATAGGGGAGGCTAGTGTTCAATAATGGACTTTTGATAGGATGTAGTGAATGAATTAATTAATGAATTATGCATACGAAAATTAATAAATGATACGCACCAAACAAAAAATATTTATACATATATATTTAAAAGGAAGTTGAAAGATTGATTCAAATTACATACTGATGAAACATGCACAAACACATTTTGATCTTATTAACATAATATGTCACCAAATTTTATGAAAATCGTTGGAGCCGTTTCCGAGATTCCGATTAATATATAAAATATATATATATATATATATATATACAACATGTAACAAAAAACCCTGTGGTTCCCGTTAAGTGCGTTATCAGAATCAGTATCCAAGCGTATAGAAATAATTTTTTTTTTCAAAAAACACATTTTAAAAAATTAATTTTAATGAAAAAAAAATTAATTTGCAAATTGTATGTGGTTTTACTATCTCAAACTGAAATGGGAAATAGATGGGTTCATTAAAAGCATATTTTCTTAGTAAATTTTTATTCTATCTCTTACCATTTTTTTAAATGAATTTTTAACATATTTTTGTAATTATCCCAATTTTCTAGTATTTTGGTTCAATAACTTCTACTATATCTAGTTTTCTACAATTTTTTTTATTTTTCCTAAGAAATATGATTTTTTAAATAAAAGAAAGATTTAAAGCCCAAAAGATATAAAAAAATACTTACGACACATTAAAAGTGAACAAACGAGAAAAAAAATTGTAAGCCCTTAAGTTTCCAGCCACTTAAAAAAATAAATAAATATGTTTAGTAATTTCAAATGGCCATCAAAAATTTTCTATTTCATCCTCTTTCTATCGGTATATCACTTGTTACATAAAACTTTAGATTATCAACAAAATTGTTGATAATCAAATGTGAGGACGGGGAAATTAAAAAATTACAAGTTTCGTAAAAATTGCCAGGGCACCCTTAAACTGGTTTTTTACCCGTGTTAATATTTTTTATGGTTTCATTCCTGCATGTTCGAGCCAGGTAGATGTTGTCTCTTTCTGGTGGTACAGGCGAAGGTACGACGCGCGGATCAGCCACCTTTTTTTATGCTTATGCTTCAGAGACAGTCAAATCACGACTAAATTTAATTACAAAAAAATTTGAAAAATTCATTTAAAAGAATGGTAAGAGATAGAAAAAAATTTACTAAGAAAATATGCTTCTAACGGACCAATCTATCTCCCATTTCAGTATGTCGGACCACCCAAACCCAAACACCCTGTATATATTAGGGTGGAGCGCACTTGTATGGGATATTTTTTTTTGTGGAATATTGAAGTGGCGGATGTCGCAAAAGGTGCTCTGATACTAACATAACCCTGTCGTATAATATCATCTATAAAAAATATAATTAGAAGTACTGCCGCATAGCTCGCAAAGTTTTCGAAATGTGCGAAAAAAAGGTATACTTTCTTGACATGTAAAATGGTTTTAAATAAATTGTTTTTCTTAAAAATGCCTTTATTCACATATGAAAAAGTGCCACTATGATATAAATTGTTAAAAAAGAACAAAAAGTTACACAATGTTGCCTATAGCGTCATATTTTTCATCTACCAATCGCGCATTGTTTTACCATATAAGGTCATTGGCCGAGCGTTTCGCCCTCCACAGGCGAGAGTGCGGGACGCGGGTTAATTGTGTCGCATCGTTCTCTGCGTAATTAGTCATTTAGCTAGATTTGACATGAGACAACGTAAAAAGTAGTATAATGAGTTTAAGAAGTAATTATTCGTCGCCTATCTTCGGTACTGGTTGTGAATCACCAAAAAATGTGCTGCCAACCTACAGTGATGTGATGAAATATTATGTCTTTGTATCAGTGGCACGATGTGCGGAAAAGGGCCGACAAGATTTAGTACAGGCCACTTGTGATATTGTTGCGACCGAAATCGAAAACATCTGGAAACGAGCCTCTTTACCAATAGTACAACATAAAACAATAGTGTCAAAAATAAGATCCTATCATGACAAACATCGCGCCCTTCTGAAATCCTACCAAAAGAGTAAAGACAACGAAAATTATGAACAGAAACTACAGAAGTTTAAAGAAGACTGTGAAGTTTTGTTTGGTATTGCATCTTGTAAGTGCAAGTCGTTGTCGACATGTTCTTGTGAGAAAACTCGTAAAATTCCTAAACAAGAACACGAGTTTTTGCTCGATCAAAGTGTCGAAAGAAGAATATAATCTAGATAAAAAAGCTACACTTAAGAATATGGCTTTGTCTGATCGGAAGTTAAAAAGAAAATAATTTGAAGAGAACTCTATGACATTACAAATTGATGAACCTGAGCAGAAAAGAAGGAAAACAAAAACTTCGTCTGTTATTAATGTCACCTCGATTGTGCCCGCAATTAATGTCCCCGGACCTAGTAAATTCCCAGTGGTAGCTATGACATTAGATAGATACGACATTTCAGACCGTGCTGGTGCTGCCATCGTGTCGGCTACGTTGCAAGATATCGGTCTGGTTACTGAGAGTGACACGTCAAGTGTTATCGACCATAGCAAAATTCGGCGCGCTCGCGCACAAACGAGAAGTTCAGGGGCTGCAGTTAACGTGCTAGATGGCGATGATTTTTGGTTTGTATATCATTTAATGGCCGCAAAGATAAAACAATGTTATATGAAGATAATCGCAGAAAAACCGTTGTTGAAGAGCACATAACCTTGGTAAAAGTGCCGAACTCGCAATACATCGGTCACTTTACACTGGCCACAGCAGATGCACTCACAATTTCAAAAAAACTTTACCTTTATTTGGCGTTGAAATGCTATTTGAAGCGAATAATAGCAGTTGGGTGCGACGGTACGGCAGTCAACACCGGTAACAAGGCTGGAATCATTTGTCTTCTAGAAAAGAAACTTCATCGCCCTCTTCAATGGCTCGTGTGTCTATTGCATTCCAACGAACTTCCTTTACGACATCTGTTTGAGCATCTTGATGGGAAAACTATAGGACCAAGAAGTTTCACACACATCATTGGTAAAGCGTTGAAGGGTTGTGAGAATCTTCCAGTGGTTTAATTTACACCCATCGCATGTAAACTACCAGATATTTCAACATCACGTAGTGATCTCAGTACAGATCAACTTTCCTTGTATGAAATATGTGACGCAGTTAGCAGAGGACAATGTGACGTAAATTTAGCCAAGCGAAACCCCGGAAAGATTGTTCATTCACGGTGGCTGACAACAGCTAACAGGATACTTCGACTATATGTTTTCACTAGTGAACCTTCACATAATAAGCATATCTTAGCAGACTTCGTCATCCGAGTGTATGCTCCGATATGTTTGAAATTAAAACAAAACCATTTTGCGTTTACGGACCGAAACCCCTGCACAAAATGATTACACTATCGAGATACCTTCCTGCAAACCTTATGAAAATAGTTGACCCTGTGCTTCAACGCAATGGGTACTTCGGCCACAGCGAAAACATTTTGCTTAGTATGCTTGCAGACGATCGCAACCATATCAAAGAATTAGCACTCCGGCGCATTGTTAAAATACGAGAGCAGACTTCGGGCTTGACGCCGATACGAGTGTTTAAATTACCATCATTTAACTTCTCTGCCGCTGAGTATACAGATTTGATTGATTGGAGCTTTGTATCAGAGCCTCCCTGATCAAACAGATACAAACCAACGTATTTTATAGAGCTATTCGGAATACTGAAATAGTCGAAACGGAGATTCTGCCTACATTTCGCAAAATACCATGCCACTCACTAGCTACTGAAAGATGCAATAAGCTGGTCACTGAGTCATGTGCTGCTTATGTGCGGACCAGACAAACGTGAAGGATGGATCCGAAACAAGTTAAAATCGTGCAGTATCATGCCGGTCTTCAACATAAAAAAAGAGTTCATAGCCTCAGTCGTAGCTCACCAAACGGCGAAAAATTAATAATTTTAGATGTTTTATTTTTTATTTTAATGGAAAGTACATTATTTTTTGTATTTTTTTTCACTCGCTATAATGTAAAGTGTTAAATTATTTAATAAAACATACGATTTTCCAAATTTTTTGTATCTGTTTCACATTTACCAAAATCCCTTATTTTCAGGATTTTTGAAATTTTCAATGGCCATGCGGCAGTACTTCCAGTCAAAATTCATGTTTTCTGTCCTAATATATTCTGAATGTATCAGTACAGGGCACCGTTTCCGCACTCCGCCGTATCTAAAATGTAAAAAAAAAAAAAAAACACTCCACCCTAATTAATAAAATTATATATATATATATATATATGATGTAATGTGTGTGTGTGTGTGTGTGTACAGTAATTGAATAATAAGTAAATAAAAACAACTTTTTTTTTATGTGAAAATTCATTAATATAATATTTAACATTATAATAAATAACTTAACTAATAAAATTATAATATTTACGATTAAAACTAATTATATATACAATATAAAAGAAGAAACTATAATATAGAAAACCTAAAACTAAAAATTTAAATCGTCAAAAAGACCTGCTCCCCGTGGTATAGTGCCAAGAACGCTGGCTGCGTTTCCTCGCTGAATAGCTATACTTAGCCTTTGAGCGAGGAAAGAACCAGCCCTCTTATCACCAGCAGCGACGACCAGTCGTGGATACAGTTCCTTTAGAAACTTCATTGCACGTGGACCCCACGGACCGATAGTCTCTACAGCAAATGGCACAAATATGTAGTCATTTCTCAAAGACTCATATTTGCGCCATTTACTAAATTCGGCTGCCTCTGATGCCGCCCCCGGCTCTACAACAGGTACCCTTGAGATGAGAGGCCGCCAAAATGTCAACGCAAGTAGCATCCCACACTAGGGCTTTACCTCTCTCCCAAGGAACCAAAGTCATACCGTCGGGTCTCTTGCCATCGTCTCTAAATATCCCGCAAGGCTCTAAAACCGAGGGGATATTTATAGAGACAAGAGCCCTTCGGATGATTTCGTTCAAAGAACCGTGACGGGAAAACCTACCTGCACTTTTCTTGCATGAAAGTCCGTGGAGCCGAAACTCATCGACGCTGCTACCACAGGGGCACTGGTGAGGTTGACAAATAGCCACTCCTAGCCGGATTCCTACGGCGATGCGCAAGCTTTCCCCATCAAGCAATGTGCCGAGATTACTTGATGGTAGAGCATGTAACCAGTGGTTAGATTCCTTAGTTGAAACAGCTAGAAAGCGAGCCTGATCTTGTTGAATATGGAAATTTTGAAATAAATTTTTGTGGACACTCCGTACCAACGGAATATCCCACTGTTTTTGTTGGTTAACTTCCAGTGGGACATTTTCGCCGGGACAGAGCGTTAGCCATATTTGCTTTGCCTCCGCAGCAAAGCATAGGTCTGCTTTATTATTTAAAATTGTGTTACATATGTCATTGACACTATGCACGGAAGCAAGAAAAGCAGGCAATGCGACGCTAGAAATATTTCTTATACCAATTCCACCAAATTTGATAGGTAAAGTGGCTTGATTCCAGGCTATTGTATTTAATCTCAAATTTAGAATGTTTTCTAAAGCAATTTTAAGACTATTATCAATATCTTTTAAAATATCCGAACATTTCCAGACTGGACTTGAGCGTAACAAGTATGTAAATTTAGGTACAAGGACACAATATTTTAAAATAGTAAGGGCAATATGGGGGTTTAAAATATATAATTTATCAACGTGATTTAAAAATTGATCAAATTTTGTTTTTAAAACAGGTTTAATACTATCGAAAAACAACGGAGCACCAAGCAGGTAAAATGATTCCGAATTGACAGTTTTTATTCCTGGAGAAATCTGATTGAAATTTTGAATTAAGGTATCTCTTTTAGAATTAGATAAATTATTAGAAATAAATATTTCACATTTATTTGTATTTGGTTCAAGATCAATATTTTTAAAATTTTGAAAAATATGAGTAAGATCATTGAGGACATCATCTGCTTTACCTCCCAGTGTACCAGGTACTCGTCCAGATACCAGACATTCAGCTTGGATTTTAAATTTGAAATAATAGGTTGAATTCCCAAACTGAAAAGAGCTGGACCTAATGGATCACCCTGCTGAACACCGACAGCAGACTCAATAATATGGTTTTGATAAAACAAGTTTGAATTTTGACTGTAACATTGCCAAACGTAATGATATATTTCGGGGGGTATTGTTAGCCACTTCTTTCAGCAGGGTTATCCTATCAATAGAGTTGAAAGCATTTCTAAGATCAACCTTCAGAAGAACATCTGCATCGGAATTAGTTAAGAAAGTACGCACCGAATGTACCGCCGCCTCACAGCCACCTTTGGTGCCAAAGCCTAGTTGAGAAGGTTGAGTTGAAATTTTGTCTTAAGGTTTGAGATTATGTGCCTGCAAGCTAATTTTGAAGTTAAGCGTCGAAATGTAGAACCAACAGCAATAGGACGGATACCGTTATCCTTTTTTTTGAAGGCACACAATCTTGCCCCATATAAGTAGGGAATGAAATTGGGATTGACATTACCAGAAAGCATAAAATTACATAATTTTGTTATGTCATTAAGAAGTACCCCACCGGCATCACCGGCAGATACACTTACAAGGTCTTTGAGATGCTGAGGCGTAATCCCGTCAATGCCGCCGGCAGAGCCATTCGAAAATGACAATATTGCGTCTAAAGTGTCTTTTTCGGAAACTTGTAATGGTTGCATAGAAGTATTAGGAGGCAGCGATAAATTCTGGGAAGGATTGACCGAAGGATGTTTCTGACGAAGGCCTTCAAGAGTTTCGACATTACGAGGAGGGAGGATGTCATCTGAGAATAAAATACGGGATGCATTTTTTAAGTCGCCGTCCATTACTTTTGATTCAACTACTTTTTTTTAAATCAAATTTAGGATTAGGTCGAGGGAAATGAGTATTAATCGGGTAATTCAAATTTTGAAAAAGAATTTTCTTTTAGTTGAGACGTAATTGATTTATTTATTGTTTTACTAAAATGAAAGTGGGAATACGCGAATGTAAATAATTTTTTGCCAACTTTTTTCACAATTCGTTAGACAATTTTGAATGGTTAATGATAACGCTTTAGCAAGTTGCATCCTCGCGCCTCTTGGAAATTTTTTTAACCACTGGTACGTTACTATACAAATTGTATAATTGTTTCGAAAAAAAGTGAAGAATTTGTGTCATTAGGTATATATTATCAGAAGAGTCATGAATTTCTACGGTAAGCTGTGAAGCCGAAATATTTTTACTATGGCATCGTTTAATGTGTATATTTAATCCCTTTTTACCTTTAAACAGCCTACCGTCGGTACAATTTTGACATCGTAGGAAATCCGGCTGTGAATGTATTGGAGCGATAATATTCATAGAAAATGTAAAAAAAATAAAAATGTAAAAATATATCTACAGCACTCAAAAGTATATAATTTATATATATTATATATATTATATATTTATATAATTTAGTAAAAATCAAAAGCTTGAAAATTAAAAGAAAAACCTAGTTCTCAAGGTTCGTTTATCGCCTTAAAGCAATCTAATATTAATATTGTGTACGATGAATCACCAGGCGTTGCATCTTGAAGTGACCTACAACTATAACCGCTTACAGTTGATGGTTTCAAAGCTTCTTTTGGTGACAATCTCAATAAAACGCTCAAACATCTCAATAAAAACGCGGCATTCGTGGTTTTCTTGGGATCAGTAGAAGTGTAGTGAGCATTGATTTTGTTATTTTGACGTTGTTCTATTTTCTCTTTTAATATTTCTTTAAAGGTCTCCCTGGCATTAATGTTGCAAAATAAAATATATTCTTGGTGTATTCGGCCATCGTCATTTCGTGTCATCACTTCAGGCAAACGAACTTGTAAATATATTATCACATATTCATTAATATTGAAATATATTATTTACATAAAACGTTATTTTTAGGAATTTCAGGAATAAAATATAAATATATTCTAATTAAAATATTTGGTTAAAATATTTATATATAAAATATATAATATATATATCAAATTATTTTTTTCCTTTCTGAATAGACTAAGGAATAAGTAAATAAATGAATTTAAGATTAAGATTTTAATAACAGTAGGTAAATAGAAGGTACATGGATGAAGTATTCACCAACAAACTACGCTGCAGTTTGGCGAAAGTGGTATAAGAAACACCCGACTGTAATTATGTGTATGTATGTGTATGTAAGACACTTAAAAAAAGTTTTGGTCTGTGGGATCCCGTGGCAACAATAATGTTCTGAATTTCTTCTGGTAGCTACTTCATAATGTAAAGTTTGAATGTAATTTATTTAAAACAGCAAAGAACTTTTTAAATTAGCTTCATAACTCTGATTAATTAGAAAATTAACTACAAAATTACCGAAAAATTCTGCTTTTTTCTGCATATATTCCGTATCAAAATGGAGTTACGGTAGACCTTTACATTTAAAAGGGTTTCTCTATGTTCACCAACGACAGTTTCGCGGCCTAAGTTAGATTAAGATTTGTAGGTAATCTTTAATAAAGGTAGGAGTGTAAATGAGAGCTTGAAGATACTAAGTGAAAACCAAGTATCTTAAACCACTGTGTGCTTAAAAGTCGCCGTGTCTTTAAATTTAATAATAGCTTTTTGATATATAATAATCTATTAAAATAATATTATGAATCGCAAGTATCAAATATAATACTGTTCAATAATGTTAAAATATTTGGTATTTTTGTAAATACAAAACATCCTGTCCAATTTAAACAAGAAAATATTAGACTGAAAATTTAAAACAATAGAACGTCTGCAGAATGTCATTTATTTTCCTGGTTTGCAAAGATCGTGTCCGGAATGTAAAAAGTATCAGTGAATTACTTAATTGATTAAACTTTGTAAAAAAATAGAAAAGATGAGATATCTAATATACTTGGAGAATTTTGCGCCTGTATTCAGGATTAATATCAAGTTATTTTTTTCCTTTCTGAATAGACTAAGGAATATCACAATGTCAATATCGTCTAAATGGTTATATTCTAGCAGGAGTACCGCGCTGTGTACCGGCCTCAAGGGTATAGAGAAGCAGTATAATAACAAGTTGTAAAGCATTCCATCTAAATCTAATACGTGGTAGAGCCACGCTGCAGCTACGTTATGGTTGTAGCACGAATGGGTTAGCTCATCCAGGGAAAGATCACGCTCTCACGGAATACCAGCGTAAAATAGCATCTTAATGCTGCTGTTTTTATTATGATGAGTGTAGAGAACCGGAGGCCCTTTTTACTGGAAACGAGGCATTCTACCTTAGTCCACACGGGTGACAACGCATCTGCATTTTGATTCTTAATCAAGGATACATATGTAGATGTCTATGGGCCACAGCAACCACTTACTGTCAAGGTGTGCTCGTTTGTCACCCGTATCCTATAAAAAATATTTCTATAAAAAATTCCACCTCTAATGATTACATTAAAATAACTTCCTTTTGAGCAATTTGATTTAGATTTAGATTAGATTTGATTTGGTTTTTACTTTTGTTAACAGTTACAATTATTTAATTTATAGTAAGGTCTAGTAAAAAATTCCACGCTTTTAATACGTAAAGTTTTAACAAGCATGAATAAAAAGTATATAAAGAATAGAATTTTTTGTCATCGTTTGAATGAGCTTTGTGGTAGAGACGTTAGTAGAGGTTAGCTTATTCTGTTGTGTTTCATATAATTTACATCAAGAAAATTACCTACGTATTTAATTGGACGGTAAAAATAAAAGGACATGTAAAAACTAATGACAATTAAAACCTTACTTTTGTAGTAGCGTGATAAAAATTCACCATTTTGTTCCATCCGACCTATTTCGTCTACGTCGTCATGGGTGTCATTGGAGACGACCATGGGAAATGTCTGAAAAATTTTAAAGCTTCGTACAGATGGCGGTATACAGTCTCGTTTACACCTGTCGTAAAATATTAAGATCGTTGATAGACGACAGCGGCAAAGGTATATCTGGTACTTATTGTATTGATCGTATATATTATATCTGTGGAAGAGCCGTGCTGGAACTTTATACAGATACAAAATTATTGATTATTTTGCATCTATTCTCAATATGTAGTTGTTTTGTATAAGTTAACGCACATCGCAGCAAAACTCCTGATACCAGCCACACCATCTGGATGGTTTGCCGTTCACCACTATACGTATATATGTTACTATATATATATACGTTACACTAGGAGTTTTTTTCTGCGTGGTTTTCTTTGTGGAGTAATTTACCACCTGCGATTTTTCTAGACCAACACGACTTAGGGACTTTCATGAAAAGAGCTTACTCCTTTTTTAAAAGACAGGCAACGCGCCTGCAATTCCTCTGGTATTCGCTAGTCACTTAACACCAGGTGAGCCGTATAATCGTTTGCCCCCTCTCCTATAAAAATCAATTATCCTACGTCTGAGGTGAAAGATCAAATTTTAAAGGGGTTGTTGTCAAAAATAATATTGTGTGTGAGCGATTATTCAACTTGCTCTCTTGCTTACGCAAGTAATTATTCTCAGCAACAAAACAGCGCAACGCACTTAACATTTATCGTAGCCAATGATGTATAATACGTCATTGATCGTAGCACGATTAAATTTTGAATAACATTATATATTATGTCAGTCACAATCAGAATGATTCACGTAATTACAATGTACACACTTTGCCTCAGAATGCTCATATTTTCTACTTCTGGCGGAAAAAACAAAAGAAACGTAACAACGTAAACGTAAATACAACGTAAACGTAACAACGTAAAATCTTAAATACGTCAAACTATATATCGCTGTAACAAGTAGGGGTTACGAGTTCTTCCCCCACCCCGATTCCTCTTGTTACACATATAATAATTTATACTAACATCCCTGTGGGCTAAGATGGAATGCCTCATCAGCAGTAAAGTAGAGCTCGGATTTTTGTGACTCATCATATTATGATACACTTCAGCATTATACTGCTATTTTACGTAGGATACTTTGAGTGCGGGCATGATAAGATGAACGTAGAATTTTTGTGTCATTTCTATTAAAATAACTCATAGACATACATACGCTTTCTTAGATACTACTGTTTTTGTTTTATTAATAATTCTGTTCGGAGCTTTTGAAAAGGTTTAATTCGAAAATGTCCCTTAATCTTCTTATGGCGGATTTCAACAAAATAGCCGTCTCAAATACGCCAGATTTGAGATATATTAATCATATAAACGGCAGGGCCCCAGGCGAGGACGGAATTACAGCGGAGCTTCTGAAAGCGGGTGGAACACCGGTACTTGAAGTCCTTCAGAAGCTTTTCAATTCCGTCCTCCATGGTGGCACTACTCCGGAGGCGTGGAGCAACAGTGCGGTGGTCTTATTTTTCAAGAAAGGTGACAACGCCCTCTTGAAGAACTACAGACCGATATCCCTTCTGAGCCGCGTCTATGTGCTGTTTTCGAGAGTCATAACGAATCGTCTCGCATGCAGACTCGACGACTTCCAGCCTCCCGAACAAGCCGGTTTCCGAAAAGACTTCAGTAGCCTGTCGTGAGGGCTCTTAAACCAATGCTGTTGACCTATTTGGAAGCCAGCCGGGAACCTTTGCGAGACGGACTCGATTCTCTTTGGCGCCGCAGTGGCAGTTTGCCGTATTATTGGCGCCAAACTTCCCATGGCTGGACGCGCTACTACACAAAGTAGCGCCATCCCAGCCTGGAGAAAAAGAATCGAGGACCGTATCGCAAAGGCAAGGGCCCTTATCGGCTGACTGACAAGCTTCAGGTCGGGTAATAATAGACCGAGGATTATGCGCACCGTTAGGATGGCGTTTGCTGGGACAAATATCAGTTTGTCCCAGCCGGATATCACGCAGAAACTAACGGAGCGCATAGACGACCTGAAGCAAAAGATCGCTGCTTGGGGGAAGCGGATTCGACGATTTTCCGAGAGGTCAAGGCGGTTCAACCAGAATCGTCTCTTCCAGAGTGATCAGAAGAGGCTCTATAAATCATTGGAGCGACCAAAGGTATGTGGAGCGGGCCAAGGACTGGATCAGGCTGTCATTATCGCATTCCGGCGTGGCCTGTGGTCAGAGCCCGTAAACCACAGCGAGGGCCCTTGGATGGAAGTTGTGGCGAGCCAGGGTGCGAGTGTTACGCCTATGGACCCCATCACCATAACGCCAGAAGACGTGGCTGAGGCGGTCTGTAGGGCCCCGAACTGGAAAAGTCCGGGGCTCGACGGGCTGCATCATTACTGGCTGAAGGGGTTCATAGTATTGTCACGCTGTGCTCGCCCGACAGTTTCAAGAGGCTCTCGACCAGAAGTCACTCCCGAGCCTCTTCACTACTGGAATCACTCACTTGGTTCCTAAAGATCAGGATACCACAGACCCGAGCAAATACCGCCCCATTACGTGTCTACCCACCATATACAAGACACTGACATCCATTTTGAGCGCGAGAATCACTCGTCACCTGGAGATAAACCAGGTGATGTCACGCGATCAAAATGGATGTCGGGGCTGGTCGTGGAACTAAGGAATCACTCCTCATTGACGCGGTCATAGGCAAAGTGGTGAAACGCAACCGTCGGAACTTCTCTGCCGCCTGGATAGACTACAGAAAGGCGTTCGACTCGGTGCCCCATACATGGCTAAAGAGGGGTCCTCGAGCTGTACAAGATTGACTGTACAGTTAGAGACTTCCTCGAGCAGTGTATGGGGCAGTGGAGTACGATCCTTTGTCATCTGGGCGAG